>JACCIB010001198.1:0-48938 GCA_018906965.1 Philotrypesis tridentata
TAGCTTTTCGAATGGGTTTTACCTCTATCCACCTAGTGAATAAGTCCTGGAATACAATAAGATACTTGTTTTGCCCTGTACTCAACGGAAATTCCATCAAATCCGCCGCCACTACCGCCCATTTGTAACGTGGAATTTCCCCGCCCGCAACATTTCCTCTATCTCCTTCATACCTGCATTCCACCTTTTAGGAGACCATCTCCTGAATTTGTGCTTAACAGGAGCATCCCCTAAATACACAATTTTGTGCTCCGCCAGATTTGTAGCATTTAGCCGGATCGGTGGATCCTCAGGTTTCTTAACTATTTCAATGATTTTCTCATGTTCTTCCATCTTCAACTCAGACAAACCTGCACATTCTGCTCTCAGTTTTGGTTTGCCGTAAGTACCATTTTCCTCAAAAGAATACCAAGTACCACCATTGATCCTCCATAGATTCTTCCTAAAATCAATATCCAAGGCCCAATCTCGGCAAAAATCCACACCAAGAATGAAATCATGACCAGGATCATCCATCACAATACAATCTAAAACTCCGGATTTTCCTCTATATCTAGCATGATTTCTATACTACCTCTCACTGGAGTAACTTGACCTGTCACTCCACTAATAAATTTGTTACAAGAGACTATTTTGTCAGCAAATCTTTCCGCTATTTCTGACTTCATCAAAGACACCATTGCTCCGCTATCCACTAATGCCACATACTCTTTCCCTCCAAAATTCAAAATTAGGAAATTTCTGTTTTCCGTAGCGGTTATAACAGCGCCTTGAGTTATTAGATGAGATTTACTTCTCGAATTCTTCGAATTCGTTCTTCCTTCTGCCTCCACAAATTTATCTACTCGTTTAGCCACATCACGAAAGGAAGTAATCAAGGGCTCCGAGTCACTATGCTGACAATCCTCTACATTATATCTATTTCTGTTGTCAACATTGTACTCCGAATCCCGTGAAGGGTGTCCTCCATTCAGTGCCAACTCCTGTAGCTTCCATTGGGAATCGAAGTCTGGTTCCTCCATATTTCTATTCCTCCATCGACGAACACTACATCTGTCTTTTGGAACCGCTCCTTTCGAGACATCTTTTTCAACCTCCAAAGAAGACTTTCCTGGTGGCATACCTGTTGCTTTATTCAGATTTTTACCACTATTAAAACCCACAGGTTTAAATATTCCACCATTGTCCTCTATAATTCCACATCCTCCAGTTGGATTTGCTTTCTTCTGGAACTCAGACACATTCATAAGAGTTTTGCCCACTATTTTTGAATTAGCACGCAACTCTGCCGACGGTGCTTCACTGAGCAGCAACAAATCCATTCTATCTCCATGAGTCGTAACATTCACTTTATTACTACTCTTCTTCTTACTTAATTTCTTCTTTCTCTTCTCTGCATTATTGCCACTATTACTGCCAACATCCTTTCCACTACTTCCGCTACACATTGAAGACTCATCACATCGCCTCAATATACGCTGAAGTTTCTCTTGATCTCTATCGACAGTAGGTCGTCCCAAATGCATTTCTCCTCCAACAGTAATACCTTGCGTGATATTAACTAATGGATCCGCTATCATCGATGGAGAAACTAATTTCTTAGTTCTTTTCGACGAATTACTACCCCAATTGGCCATCAAAGATTCATGGTTTCTGCTATTTACCTCCATCAAACCACTATCCTTGTTTCCGCCATTATTACCAATTCCTATATGCTCGCGGAGTGCAGGGAATTGAACTGAGCCCCCGCTCTGCCATTTCCCAGTCGACTCAAAATGTCACAATCAGGGCATTCTCTCGCCGTAACTCCGGGTTTATTGCACAGTTGCCAGAAAATATCTGAATTCTCTCGAGCTGGGCACCGATTTGCCTTATGACCCAATTGCTGGCACTTAAAGTACTTCGTATCAGGACATTTATTAGCAAAATGGCCTTCTTTCCCACAAGAGTAACATTTCTTCGGACCTTGCTGAGAATTCCCTCGCTGACTCTGAAAAGTTCCTCTACCCTGAAAATTTCCTCCATTTTGACCTCTATTATCCTGATTCCCCATGTTACCCCAATTTGAAGATTGCTGCCGCGGCTGCTGCTGTTGTTGGAGTTGCTGGCATCGATGACTCTGATTTTGGTTTAAATTATTCACATTCTGATTCACCGCTACCTCCATCTTAGCTTGTTCCTTTACGGGAGACTCATTCAGGCTGTTCGCAACTTCAGTTTTACTGATCACTAGCTTTTTAGAAGGTTTATTCTTTGCTGGCTTAGGCAATACAGCATCCTCTACCGCGATTGATTAAATTACCTTTTTCTCTCCCTCCTCTGGGATGAAAACAGCGCCTGGAAGCTTCATTTTATCTTTTGAAGGTGGAGGCTCCCAATATTCGTTGATCTCCTTGAATCTTTCATATTGCCGACCATACCTTTCAATATCCTCCAAAGACGTAATTTTCATGTTTACCATGAAATTTCGATACTCTGATCGAATTCTCTCGAAGGCCATACCTACTAGTTCTCTATATTCCGGAGGATTATCCAGGTGATCCACTATATATTTGAAACAGTCTATAAAGGCTGTTATGGGCTCCCCCACACCTTGAGTTCTCCGCATCAAATCATTGTAAATATCCCGTTGGCTGATTTCGCCAATGAAGCGATTTTTGAATGCCACCATTAACTGCCGCCATGAAGAAACTTCTTTCCTCTTTACTCTATACCAATTTGCCGCTATACCTGTAAATAAACAAGCCGCAGCCGTCAGCATTCTCTCATCAGGAATATTTTCACTGCGACGGCAATTCTCCATCTGATCCAGAAAATTTTCCGCCACCACCCTATCCTCAGTACCATGAAATTTGTGACACCAACTCTGCAGTGTCTTCACCAAATTCCCATGGTAATGCATAGACCTAAAATCATTTCCAGAATTGCCTCTATGATCTCTGAAGTCGCAACGCTCATGATCCGGACTCGTATGCGTACCTCTAAAATCTTCTCTTTCCTCCTCATTCCTGGTATTGTTATCGAGGGTACTCGACTGCTTCACGTAATTACCACGCGTGTTCGAAAATCCAAAACCACTACTTACAACATATGGCATTGAAAACACGGTCTTCGTATTATCTCCAGACCCCAATGAAACTTTGGAGGCACCTGAGATATCGGGAGATTTAAATACATCCCTTGTACTCTATTCCTCCAATGTGCATCCTCTACATTAACTACATCCGAGTGTACTTGATCACTCATCTGAATTCTCTTCCTCGAATCCTTAAACTTTGGTTTAGTACCAGTACCCGCCACAGAATGAGTTGTCCCCGAGATAGTCATCACTGGATCCGAAAATGTGAAATGCTCTACTGGCGCCGTAGAGTAATACGTTGCCAATCCCGGAATATCCCATGACGATGAAGATACTGTCGTCGTTGGAAAATTACACATCATTGTAACTATTGTGGTCGTTGGCAAAGTCTCCTCCACAGATGAAAGTGTCGCCACTATATCCGGATCAGTCTGATCCTCAGCCACCATTTCTAGAGTCGGTTTTGCCAGCCTCTCAGCAGGAGACCAATTTTCTCTTTCATCGACGTCTTTATACCAGGGAACTTCAAAACCTTCCACTAACAAGTTTGCTCGAAACAGCCTCTCCGCCAATTCTCTATTTGAGCCCAACGTACTGTAGCCGCATTCACGCAATTCCTCCGTGATTTCTTCTATATCTGTGGCCACTATAGCCCGCATTCGCGCTTGGAGCTCTCTTTTCTGCAGCAGCTTTTTCATGCAGTTTCTATACTCTTGCTCCATGGTTGACATCCTCAAGTTAAACAGCAATTACCGCCACAAAAAAAAATAAATCCTCTGCAAACAAACAGGGAAGCCCTACCTACGCACACACATTAAAATACAGGGAAATTCGGTACGCTCGTAGCGTAAGAAAAATCAATATAAATGTATAATACAGGACACCCCCAACCCTCGTGGCGGGAAAAAAAAAATTTCTGTATGCCAACGGAAAGATGAAAAAAACAAAATATCCTCCACAATCTTCCTGAAATTCAAAATTCCACCATACAGATCACAAGCTTCCTGAAATAAAAAAAATTCCTCTACACTTGTGCCAAAAAAAAATTCCCCCACACGGGTTAACAATCTTCCTGTAAAATAAAAAAAAATTTCCTCCACACAAAATTCAAAAATAAAACTTGAATCGATCAAATATCTTCCTGAAAGAAAAAATTTCCTCCACACAAATTTGAAAATAAAATTTCAATCGATCAAGTATCTTCCTGAAAGAAAATTTCCTCTACACAAATTTGAAAATGAAATTTCAATCGATCAAGAATCTTCCTGAAAGAAAATTTCCTTCACACAAATTTGAAAATAAAATTTCAATCGATCGAATATCTTTCTGAAAGAAAATTTCCTCTACACAAATTTGAAAATAAAATTTCAATCAATCAAGAATCTTCCTGAAAGAAAATTTCCTCCACAAAATTCAATCATAATAAATAATCTTTAATAATATATAATAATATGCAATAATGATTTATAACAAAACGAAAAATCCCAACAAAAAAAGTCATGTGTGTGTGTGCGCATAAGGAATAAGGGCCCGCCCAAAATTTAAAAAATCCAAAGAAAATCCCAAAACAAGAAACGTGAAAAGGGAGAAAAAACATTTTTTTCCCACTATGGGTATCCTCCATAAATTTCAATTGTTGCACAATAAATCCAATCACCAAACATATAATCCCAAAATTGCCACCACAGAACAGGAAAGGAAAAGAACTTTGAAATTCTCAACCGACGCTTAGCGTCCAATATGGCGTCACGACCACGTTTCAACCGCCAAGTCCACCAAATGCCCGCCAAATTGACTCCAAGTCGTCTTTGCTAAAATTTCCTCTAAAATTTCCTCCACACAAATTTCCTGCTGAAAATAAAAATTCCACCACCTAAAGCCGCACGATGGGCGCCATTTGTAACGTGGAATTTTCCCGCTCGCACGGGAGTTCCAGTTATGCACAAAGTATTTATTACACACACGGCTTTCCTCTTTTCCTCTGGTTCGTAGTATCCCTGCAATGGTGGAAAAACGGGAAGTGTGGTGGCAATCAGGTGAAAATTGTTGAACACAAATGAATTAGTTAATAAAATACGGTTATATTCTATTTTGTCACTACAATCATTTCTTTCGGCAAACAATTTTGAACTCGAAATAAATTCATGGGCACTCGGCCAAATTACTAAGTCCAAGGCTGCGGCACCGTGCTAGATAGGAAAAGGGCCGCGAAATTTCCTCTACGTTCGCTTCTAAATGAGACAAAGGGAGAACCGCCATCCGCTGAAAACGCGCGAAATATTTTTTCTATCGGCTGCGCGCGTAATCCTCGACAAATACAAATCTTCCTCTATATATATATATCTCGTATATTAAGTAGTGCTCCAAATTCTCACCAAAAATCCTCTATAACTCCGCAAAACTCCAACAAAAACTCCTCGTCGGCTTTGCGGCTCGAGACTCCTTCCAAAGAACTCGACCCAAAATGTCCACCAAGGAAAACTGCAATTATTGCGAATCGAACTGTACTAGAGAGGCTCTAGTACAATGAATCTCCGCCATGTTCCACTATGCTGAAAAGAAAACCTCTACCGCCATGTGCTATACTGTACAGTTCCCCTGCACAGTACTCCGCGTCTATATCGCATCATTCATCACGAATCTATACCCCGATAGCAGGCGCCCTCTCACTCTCACTCGATCACGGTCGATAATCGAGAGCGCTCTCTCTCCCTTCTATCATCGCCCGCGCCACATGCTCTCTCTCTCTCCCCCTCTCACGCCGCTATCACGCGCGCCACAAATTCTATCTCCCACTCTCTCCCGCTCTCGCTACAGCTCGCGCGCATCATTCTCTCTCTTTTGCTCTCATGCACACACACGCAGCCTCGTGCATGTGACCGCGCGTGCGCTGCTGACTAACTTCCTGCGGTGCCCCCTCCCGAGCGCCGGTGCGCCGCGCAGGTGCGACTCGGAAGCTCACATCCTGCGCTCCGCACGCGGCCGGTCAGAGGCAACTCCTGCGAGCGCCACCGAGAGCTTGCTCCGCTACAGGAGCTGTCACCTCGCCGAGAATGAATCAGCTGGCCGTGTAATAATGTTCACGACGCAGCAATAATTATTGCTACGTCGCACTCTAATCAAACCGACACGTCCCGAGCGGCAAACCGGCTTCCACCAAATAACCGAAACAACTTCCACCATGGAAAAGTAAAATAAAACTCTCACCAAAATCCACTAATAGCTTCACCCAAGATCCTCAATACAAGAACTCCACCAATTCTCCACAGCTCCACCAAAAAATCCAAACCAGAGACAACTCCAACGGCCACGAGGCTGAATTAAAATATGGCGTCGCTGACTGGTGAACAGAAGATTAGAGGGAAATAAATCCAAGCTTGTTACCGGTACAAAATCGAGGAACAGAGTGAGCGAGGACGACGCTCCGCTCGGGGAAGAAGCCGCGATTTTCCCACCTCGCCTCCCTCCTCACGAGAGCGTCGTCCTGGCTGGCAAATTTCCATTGGTCCTGGAAACCTCCAAAATTCGCAATTGGCCTATTTAAACACCACTACTAATTCGTCACTTATCTATGAAATTTCCCAGCGCCCTTTTTTCTATTCCTAATTTTCCCATTGGCTAATAAATCAATTACCGCCCTCTATATCATTCATCAATGTGTAAATTCCGCGCCCTCTTTATTGATCTTAATCAATTAATCAATATCGATAGCCGTAATGTGGCTCCCTCAATACATAAACTAACAGCCGCGCTAATTTCGAAATCCACAGAATGACTTAAAGAATTAATTGTAAAACAACCTTAACATTTCATGCTATTCGATAGTGGAAACCAAACGTTATCTCACTATCCCTCTATTCCCCAATACTCCTGTAAAGAGAAAACCTCTATATCGAACATATATCGATCGCCCGGAAGCAGGCGCCCTCTCGATCAATCTATAACGGCTGATAACGAAGAACGCTCTCCCGCGCCGCATACTCTCTCGCTTTATCCAGCACACACTCATCTCCCACTCTCGCCAACTTCTCTCTCCCGCGCACGCCGACTCTCTCTCTCTCTCTCTCTCTCTCTCTCTCACGCTCACACTCGCGCCCACTCCTCTACACGCAGCCGCATGCATGTAACCGCGTGCACGCCGCCGTCTGGTTGGCTGCCATGCCCCCTCCCGAGCGCCAACGTGCTGCGCAGGTGTGACTCGGGAGCTCACATCCTGCGCTCCGCACGCGGTCGGTTAGAGGTAACTCCTGCGAGCTCCACCGAGCGCTGGCTCCGCTCCATGGCCTGTCAGTGTGCCGAGAGTGAGTCAGCTGGCCGCAATAAATAATCACGATGCAGCAATATTTATTGCTACGTCGCAATACCCCCCACATAACCTTGGATATACCCGGATATCCAAGTTTTCCTCTATAAACCTCCAAAACCTCTACAAAAAAAACAATATACACTCAAACTCCCTCAAACCCTAAAACGATAAAAAACACGAGAAACCTCCGTAGCTAGATATCCAACCTGAAAACAAAAATCCTCAATTTCCACCACAAAATTTACCAGATAGATAGACTTGACCCCCCAATGAAATAATAAAATCAACATATTCAAATTAAAAACTATTTGTTTAAAACTGACTCAATCGCTCGATGATGGTAGATTGGAAGGTTAATAAGAATGCGTCTCTTCGAGCCAAAATGGTTATATTTATGCCAGACGTTTCGGGGTAATGTACCCCCTCATCAGTGGCTAAGAAATTAGTATTAAAAATTTTTTTACAAAAACAAATAGAATATACAAAAACTAAAACAAGTTAAATTACCAAAATTCCAAAAAAAGTGAGTCGTGTACTACATCGACGACGCAAGAAAACGCAGACGGCGCTAAAAATTACAATACGCAAAATTTAAATTAAATTTACTAGAAAAAATTTTTTATAATCGTTACAAAAAAAGCCCGCCAATCACCATTGAACACGTGTTGGCTGAACTTGACGAATGTTGTGATTACGGAGGCTTGGTAGCGAGCAGATTGTACCAGGAGTCTAGGACGCGGAGAGAGGTGGCTCACCGCTTCGCGCCCTCTTCAGTTCAGCCAACACGTGTTCAATGGTGATTGGCTGGCGGGCCGGAGCGGCACATCCCAAGTGGGAGGTCGGAGAGCCGGGTTGCCAGGGCAACGGCCTGGCCATACTGTACTATATAGCGATACAGTTATGGTAGGGGCGTCGCGTGCGGAGCAGCGCGGGCTCTCCGCTCTACTACATGAATAACAGTTCGTGTCACCTCTGTTGCGTTATGTGTTCCGGATACACTTAGCGAGCTCCGAGGCTTTCGTGGCTACGATATTCGCTTAATTTTTGCATTTTATACACATTTAATTGTATTAGAATCCTTCTTGACGGATGTATTGCAACATATATATAGGATCGATTTTAGCTGTAATCTTAGTTGACTTCTGTCCTTGGCCGGTGCCACATTACCACCGAGTGGCACCGGTCGCGTTTATTCCTTTTGTAAAAAGTTTTTTCGAGCGTCACACTTTGTAAGTTGTAAAATTTTTTGTAGCGATCATTGTATCAATTTTTTTGTAACGATTATAAAAAATTTTTTCTAGTAAATTAATTTAAATTTAATTTTAATTTAAATTTTGCGTATTGTAATTTTTAGCGCCGTCTGCGTTTTCTTGCGTCGTCGATGTAGTACACGACTCACTTTTTTTGGAATTTTGGTAATTTAACTTGTTTTAGTTTTTGTATATTCTATTTGTTTTTGTAAAAAAATTTTTAATACTAATTTCTTAGCCACTGATGAGGGGGTACATTACCCCGAAACGTCTGGCATAAATATAACCATTTTGGCTCGAAGAGACGCATTCTTATTAACCTTCCAATTAAAAACTATTTATTAATAAAAAAAACTAACGCGGCCCTGGGCCCAACGTCGCCAACAATAAGGCCCTGACCTCGGCCGGCGCCTCCGCCAATTGCCGAATGGCCTCCAAATAATTCGGCCCCACGCCCTGATCGGCTGCCACGGTGACCGTAGAGGCGGAGGTGATGGTGGAGGATACCTCTCTCCTCGGTCTTCCCTCCATCCGGGCTTGCCAGGCCGCTTCCTCATTTGAAAGTGGTGAGGCCCGGTCCTCTACCTCAACCGGGGCCCTCCGAGGGTACATTGGAGCTCTAGGAGCTACCCCCGAGCGACCTGGATTAGCACGCGCCTCCAGGTACACTCTGTGGGCTTCCCCACACCGCGCGCAATCTACCAGGTCGGTATTCAACCGGCCACAATTAAAACAAAATCGCTTTCTCTCTTTGGGGCATCACTCCCAACGATGCCCTCGGCCTCGGCAATTAAAACACGACCCGAAAGGAGGGTCGACCTCCGGGTCGGTCGGAATCGGCCTCAATCCCCCGAACAAGGCCCCAGAGAGAATAGGTCGATCAAGACCGATTGACACCTCTGACCTGGCCGGTGATCCCCACCGGGTGCGCCTCCCCTCGCGGGGATTCCGCGGTACCGCCCCCGTAGACACTCGCACCCTCGGAGGCTCCTCCATCCGCTCCTCACGGGGCGATTGTCCCACTGAAACAAAATAACAAAAATAAAAATAAACCACCAGATCTACCCCACCATTCCCAAATTCCCTACAATAATCAATTTGTTTACCAGTCCACGCCGGAGTCTTCTTGGGCCGGTTGAGCTCGGCTTCCCAGCGTGCACGAGCCTCAACCGGATCAAAGAAAGGGATGGGAACATACCCGAACCTTTCATGGGGAGGAACGGGAGTCGGCACCCCTGGTGGTGACGGGGACCGACCCCTCGGCGGCAGCTCATTGGCGGACTCCAAATCACCCAGGGTTAACTGCCGCCGGGGGTTATAGCGATGTCGCTTCCCGTTCGCTCCCCTAAACATCGGGTACGAATCCCGCGGCGCCTCCGGTTCCCTGGTCACCGGCCTCCTTGCCCACTCATTAGGGATAGTAACCTGGAGGGTTACTACCTCCTCCCCATCTTCCACCATCTCCTCCATATCCGCTACCTAAACAAAATGAAATAATATTATCCCCTTTATTTATTGGTCTCTCTATCTATCTATCCATTTATCTATCCATTACCTCTACAGATGCCGCCGGAGCGGCAACCTCCTCCACTGGCAAGTCCACTAGGGCCTCCAACTCCTCCACCGCTGCCCTCGACTCCCGAGCCTCCACATTCTGTCCTGGTTCGCTCCCGGCCTCCCCAGAGAGGTATAACATCCTGGCCGGGGCTACCTCAACCACTTTTGGCTGAGGGTTTAGAGAGTGTGGACGCCGAAAAATCTTGGGAGCTCCTGAGGCCGGGCCCAAGGTCCACTTGCGGTCGGCCTTCTCTGCCAACCGCAATTCCTCCATGCGGCTTGCCCACAAATCGGCCGTCCGGGTCATATCGCTGACCGGGCGACCGCGGCGGCGCTGCTCCCGGATGCACTCCGCTTCCATCTCCCGGAGAATCTCCCTCTCCAGCTCATCCGAGTAGGAAGGGGTGTAGTCCGCCATTTCTACAAAAAACCATATGAAACAATAGGAATTAGTATAACTAATTCCTACCTTCCCCCCCTCTAAACAAAACGTCACAGACAAAACAACTTACTAGACAAAACAATAGCTACCACCATAATTCGGACAACACAACCGCAACAATGTGAAATCCGCTACTTTCCGCCAACCACCACACCGCCATCTGAAAAGGGAAAATTCCTACCCCTGGGAGCAATATATTTCTTCAACTCATTAACGAAAACTTTAGCATTCTTCCGCTAATCCTTAGTTTCTAAAATATACACAAGGGGTGATTTCTTTCCTATAATGCGATATGGACCATCATATTTACCACTAAGCTTAGAAGAAATCCCATCAACACCTTTTGATAGTGTATGTAACTTTCTCCAAACTAAATCCCCTACATTAAATTCTGCTGGCTTTCTACCACGATTATAATGACCAGCTTGCTTAACGCGGGCTTCCTCAATATGTTTCCCTACTAAATCTCGCAACGCAATCTAATCTTTTCATCCTATCCTTCCACAAATCCGGATCTATAGCCACTACACTTCCTCTATCCTCCACACTTTTCCGCCATGACTTCATTAATTGAGACTGTCTTCCATAATTCACGAACGCCGGAGACACTCTCGTCGTTGCCTGAACTGCCGTATTGAAGGCATGCCTCAATTCTGCTATATGTTGATCCCACAATCTGTGGTCTTTACCAACATATGAAGAAATCATAGTCTTCAACGTTCGATTACTCCTTTCTACTGGGTTCGCCTGAGGATGGTACGGTGGCGTGGTAACATGCTCCACTCCATATTCCTCCAAAGTATCCATCAAAGTCTTATTAATAAATTCTTTACCATTATCCGTCAACAGGTTATCCGGTGTTTCCCACCGCAATAAAATTAATTCCTCAAATGCTTTAGCCACCGCTTGCCCAGTAGCTTTCCGCACAGGCTTAACTTCAATCCACCTGGTAAACAAATCCTGGAATACCATAAGATATTTATTCTGACTCTTGCTTAATGGAAATTCCATAAGATCTGCCGCTACCACCGCCCATGGACGCTCCACTATACGATTACCCATAAGACCCATAGGTCCAGATTGCACAGACTTGTATTTTTGACAAACTTCACATCCTTGCACAAATTTCCGGATTTCATACCACATACCTGGCCAGTAGTACTCTCTGGCCACTCTATCATCAGGTTTTCTCAAATCCCAAATGGCCAGCAGTAAAATTACAATGTGCCTCCACCAAAACTTCTTGTTTAAAATCACAGGGTACCACTAACCTCCAACTTTCTTCTGGAAAACTAATAGGATCTAACAATGGATCATTCCTAAATTTGTATAGGATTCCATTATGCACTTTCCAGGATGAAAATTTCATTGGAGTTTCTTCCACCTCTTTCATTCTCTGAATGTACCATTCATCCTTGACATCCTCTATAACCAATTTCATTTCCTCTATGTTAAAACCTCTAGAAAGTGCATCGGGAACATGATAAAAGCTCCTTTTTTGTGAATTATCTCAAAGTCCCACTGCTGCAGTTCCAAAGCCCGTCTGGCCAATCTACCAGTTGGATCCTTTAAATTCTGCAACCACCTTAGAGCACTGTGGTCTGTCACCACCTTAAATGGATAACCCTCCACATATGGCCTCAATTTCTTTATTCCCATATCATGGATAAGCATTCTTTCTCGGTGGTAGTGTATTTCCTCTCTGCAGATGACAGTACTCTACTGAGATACACTATTGGGTGCTCTCCATGCTCCAATTCTTGAGTCAAAACGGCCCCAATCGCGAAATTCGAGGCATCACACTGGATCGTGAATGGTTTAGAGAAATCTGGACGAACTAACACCGGAGCATTAGTCAATGCTAACTTTAAATCCTCAAAAGCCTGCTGCTGTTCATCGCTCCAACTCCATTCCTTCAAGTTTTTAACATTTTTCAATAACGGCACCTTCATCTCGGCGTCATGCTCTAGAAAACGACTATACCAGCCAATCATACCCAAGAATCTTTTAAGCTGAGTCTTGTCTTTTGGCGCCGGATAATCCATAATCGGAGCAATCCTTTCAGGATCTGGCCTGAGACCATCTCTGTCCAACAAGTATCCCAAAAAACGGACTCTAGAACAGCCGAATTCACATTTCTTTCTGTTCACCGTCAATCCAGCTTCCGTAATCTTTTCCAATACCAATTCCAACCATTTCAAATGTTCCTCAAAATTGTCCGCTACCACTATCACATCATCCAAATATCCAAAGATGTGTGGTTCAAATTCCGGTCCAAACAAAGAGTCAACCAGACGCTGAAAAGTGGCCGGAGCATTGGAAAGCCCAAATGGGAGCCGTGTAAATTGCCATAATCCACTACCCGGCATTACAAATGCTGTATATCTCTTGCTACTTTCCTCCATAGGCACTTGAAAATAGGCCTTCTTCAGATCAATCTTCGAAATATACCTCGCATGCCTCAATTTATCCAGTATCCCATCAATTGAAGGTAGTGGATAAGCATCTTTCTTTGTCAATTTCTTGACATCTCGATAATCTATACAAAAACGCACTTCACCATTTTCTTTAAACACAATTACTGGAGCACTACTAAAATCACTATCCGATTTCTCAATGACTCCAGCTTTTAACATTTCCTCAATTTCTTTGATTCCAGCATTCCATCGCCTCGGAGACCACCTCCTAAATTTATGTTTAATAGGAGCATCCCCTAAATATACAATTTTATGCTCCGTTAGAGTAGTAGCATTCAATCGTGTAGGCGTATCCTCTGGTAAATATTTCTTCACAATCTTCAAAATCCTATCATGTTCCTCTACATTAAATTCCGATAGGCCTGCTCATTCCGCAATCAAAGAAGGTTTCCCATAATTACCATCTTGATCAAAAGAATGCCAAATTCCGCCAGAAATTCTCCATAAATTTTCCTTATAATTCATTTGAATTTCCCAATCTCTACAAAAATCAATACCTAGAATCATATCATGGCCTGGCTCATCCATAACTATACATTCCAGAACCTTTGATACACCATCTATTTCTAGAGTAATTTTCATGCTCCCCTTTACAGGGATAACGTCTCCAGTTACTCCTCGTATGAATTTATTGCATTTACTCATCTTGGAAGGAAATCTCTCAGGTATATGTGACTTAATTAATGACACTATAGCTCCACTATCCACTAATGCTACATACTCTTTTCCTCCAAAATTAACCGAAAGAAAATTTCTGTTTTCTCTAGTGGTAATTTCCGCACCTTGAGTAATTAATTGAGATCTAGTCTTCTTTTGCTTTAACTCACTTATCTTCTGATCCTCTATAAATTTGTCCACTTGCTTCTGAACATCTCGGAAAGAAGTTACCAACGGTTCAGAAGAACTATGATCATAATTTCCACACATCCTCTTCCCACCATTCTCCTGCAGATCTCGCGAATTAACGACAGGACTTGGCAACGTCCACCTTAAATCAAAATCAGGCTCTTCCACACTTTTCTGAAACCATCGCTTCGATGAAGTATTGTTCTTAGGAATAGCTCCTTTAGAAACATCCTTTACTATCTCCAACGACGGATCCTTCACTGAGCCTCCAAATGATTTTTCTACCAACAAATATTTACCATTAACTAGCCGGTTAATATCTTAATTCATAGCCTTGTCCTCTATAGTCTGTTTTGGACGTGCTTCCCTCAAATATTCCGACCAGTTCATCAATTTCTTCCCTACCAATTTCGAGTTCTCACGCAACTCAATCGAAGGCGCATCGCTCAAAATTACATCTATTCCATTTGTACGAGTCTTAATATTCACATTATTACTACTCTTTTCTTTCTTCTTGTTGAACTGCTTCTTCTTCAAAATAGAACCAGTTCCTCTATTAACACTATTTTCATCACTACTTCCACTGCTCCCACGATTTGCTGTAGATTCTTCACACTTTCTCAGCATCCGTTGAAGCTTCTCACTATCCCTATCAACACTAGGCCTTCCAAGTTTCATCTCTCCACCAATGGCAATACCTGGAGAAATATTGCCTGATGGATTTGCTTTCATTTTAGATGAAATTTCCTTTCCAATTGGTCCACTACGTGAACCACCTAATTCATTGGAAGTAACAGATTCATGATTTCCTCTATTATCCTCTATAAAACCACTACCTCTATTATTTCCAATAAATCCTCCACAATTTCCAGAAGCAGTTCCTATGGCTTCGCGGAGGGCAGGGAACTGCGCTGAGCCCCCGTACTGCCATTTCCCAATCTATTCAAAATGTCGCAGTCCGGACACTCTCTGATTGTGACTCCTGGTTTATTGCATAATTGGCAATAAATATCCAACATAACTCTTATCGGACATCTATTCGCCTTATGCCCCATTTGTTGACACTTATAACACTTGGTATCCGGACATTTATTGGCAAAATGACCTTCCTTTCCACAAGCGTAGCATTTCCTCGAACCTTGCTGCTTATTATCGTCTTGCTGACTCTGAGAATTCCCGTTTTTACGTTTTTACGGAGAAGAACATTAACAATATTTAACGTACTGTATTAGTTACAAAAATTAATGATTAAATTTTTTTCAAATTCATATTAATAATTTTTACAATTTTTTTAGGCATAACGCTTATACTTCTGATGAGGTATGATAACAACGTCTCAGTTTGCCACTTCATGAGGCATGGCGAAAACAACAAAATTATGAATAGAAACAAAAAAGAAAGAAAAGAACAAATTCAGAAGATCCACGCTATTCAAGATTTAAAAAAAAATTAGATTTTAAGACCATCAAAACTGTATTGTCAGCTGGATTTCGGGATTACCGAATGAAAATGAAAATAAAAGAAATGAAAAGACTGTTGTGCCCTAACCTATGAATACATTAAATACACGGTAATTTAAATAAATCTCTAAAAACGATTGTCACGCTGTAGTTTTAATTTCAAGCATTCCAAAAAAATAAAGTTATAGAAATAAAGCTTCTTTATTGATATCAAAGCTGAGAAATGCTTTCAAATAAATATAACGATGCAAAATCGAATTTTATAATTTAAAAATCAGCGTCTATATCTGGGTGAGTCTCTAAAATTTTTTTTTATTCAAACTATCCTAAATCTCTTTTATTCAGAGAAATACAACTCTCCAAATTTCTTCAAATTTTTTCCATCAAGCCCTTTCGAGCTGCAGAGATAGACGCTGATTTTTTAAATTATAAAATTCGATTTTGCATCGTTATATTTATTTGAAAGCATTTCCCCGCTTTGATGTCAATAAAAAAGTTTTATTTCTATAACTTTATTTTTTTGGAATGCTTGAAATTAAAACTACAGCGTGATAATCGTTTTTATTGATTTTTTTGAATGACCGTATATTTAACGTATTCATTGGTTAGGGCCCAATAGTTTTTAATTTCTCTCTCTTTCTCTCTTGCTTTATTTATTAAATAGCATTGAGATATAGGTATACGTTCACCTATTCTCCGTAGCTTATAAAATGTTTTGATTGATATTGTAACAATTTGTAAAAAATGCTACTTCACAATGGTATCAATTTTAAATTGATACTATTGACCAGTTGTGAATATTCTAATTTTGAAACATTTAATTGTTAATATTTCAAAACTGGTCAATGGTATCAATATAAATTTCTCATGGTATCCTTTTGACTAGTGGGCTTGACTAATCATGTGTTATTTTTACCTTTTAGAGAGCAGAAGATACACTTCGCTTAAGAAAAAGTAGTAGTAAAGTTGTAGTCCCTGGATATTGAAAAGGACTAATTTTTCATTAAGTAAATTGGTCACAGAGATTCCATAACAAATTTCTGGTTTATCTGTTGGACCAGCTTTGAGTATTTAAATTTTGAAAACTTTATTCTTTGATTAGTGGAAAGCGGTCCAACGAATAAAGCTTAAAGTTGTCATGGAACCTCTGTGACTAATTTACTTAATGAAAAATTAGTTTTTTTCAATTTTCAGAGGACACAAAGTACAATCAGCTACCAGAATATGGATGAGCGTCCTTTTTTTAAGGGAAGTATATCTTCTGCTATCTAAAAGGTGAAAAGAACATACGAGTTATCAAGCACATCAATCAAAATGATACCATGAGAAATTTTAAGTTGATACCATTGACTAGTTTTGAAATATTAACATTTAAAAGTTGCAAAGGGACACCTCTTTGATTACATAAGTGTCTATACATCTGAGCTCCAGAGGTTCGGATTCAACTGTATACAACGTGTATATTTCACTGTATATAAAACTGCAGGTCCCCGTTCCCTTGCGGATTTGAAAGTTTCTCAATAGTGGACTCAATACACTAATTAAGGACTCGCAAAAAACGCAGGGAATGAGAGTTGCTAGTACCGACAGGAGATGTGACTTGAAACACACAAACGAAACGAAATTTTACGGCTGATACAGTTCTTATACCTAAAGATTTATTACACTTTATAAAAGTTGTCAAAGTTGAGATATTTAGTGACCCAAGAATCAAAATAAAAAAAACCTAGGCTCACTCTAAACCAGTTGTTTTCTAAACTTACTGATAAATTTTTCTCGAATAAAAATACGTTTTTCACTTTACTTGTTTGTCACTGGAATTCCTTTCCTATATAACCTGACAATTGTGTGTAACCTTTCGCAATGGAAATAGAAAATATCTGAAAAATAAATAAAAATATTTGAAAAAGAATCAGTTAACAAAATATTTATTTATTTTGCACTGCTATATATCAAAATAAAACTAAATACTTATCTAATTATATACTATTAATCATGTTGATCATTATGTACGAAATTGACTTGATTATTTCACACTGTTTTAAAATATTAAATTTCTGTTATATTTCACACTATTTTATAATAATATGTTAAATTATTAATTAAAATAGCCCCGTTGATTATCTATATTGATGCATGATGTCTATTGTAACTCGTGTAGTTGGTGTTCGCGCGTTATGGACCTCGTCCCCGTTGGAATCTGCCGCTTGGATTCCGGGCAAGCGCCAGACGCAGCCCGCATGCTTCAGAGTCTCGCGCCTCTTTGTGGGTGGGGAGGCAAGGCTCGTGTTCGAGGACGAGGTGAATGTTGTTACCGGGATTTCTCGGCGCGGTGTTACTTGGGCTTCGCCGGCTAACTCAGCCCCAGATTACCGGTGGTAGAGAGGGCGGTTCGGGTAATGAAGGTACGCGAATAAAAGTCAGTTACTTAGCCAAAATGACAACACTATTTATTCACGTTACTTTATCATATTGAAGAGGAAAACAAGATCAGACAGCACGACACGTTTAAGGGGGAGACAACTCTACACTTAGACAACACTTCAAGTCTACGCTTGACTCTCACACTTAATTTCTAATTTCGAATCCGCTTGATTCCGCACTTACGACTAAGAAGAACGGCACAGACAACTACAAGGCAGCTAAGATAACTTGACTCTTGCGCGTCTCGAGGTTGTTTCAATCACACATAAAGTCCGCTCGACTTTGCCTTTCGCACTTGCCCGCTCGGCTTCTTTTTAGACAACACTTATGATCGTGCGCGACCACTCTGTTCGTCACACGACCATTTAACCTACGTTGGGACTCAGCGACGCCCGCGGTCCAACGACTTACGGCGAACTTCGCTCCCTAATAAAATAGACTACAGTCGAACGAGTCCGCTTGACTCGCCAACTTAGACAACACTCTTCTTTCCTTTCGCGCACGCACTTACTATTTCTTTTCTTTTACTCAGAACACTAAATTCCGCGATCACGATAAAAACTTAAATCTAAACTAAGTGAAGACAACCATGTCGAGGCAGCTACTCGCGGTGATGTTGGATGCTATCGCGAGACAAAGAACCGATCACGCGTGGAACTGCGCTTCAGCCCTTTCCTCAATTCCTCGGGATGACCGCGTAGTCCTCCTCATCGACAGATAGCTCGCTCAGGAATCACGCACATAAAGAATACAGGAATTTTCCTTCGGGATTCAGCGTTGAGCGTCCAAGCTGGAACGGCCGGGGCAGGAGAGTGCCGGCTCGCGCTCGCGTCGCTCGCCTCGGTCTCTCGTGCTCCCTCGCCGCCGTTCGACGTGCTCGCTCATTGGTCGATTCGCTTGGGCCGACGGCCCGCGCTTTCGCGCCGCTATAGGCTCGCGCGCCTCACGCTTCGTCGATCGCTATGCATGCGCTCTCGACGCCTCGAAAATTTTAACTGCTGGAGCAGATATCCGCGAAATATGAACGCTCGTTTCGACAGATAGCCAGTCAGCACGCAGACAATTAATTTATTATTAGATAACAAATAAATCGCGAAGTACGATGTAACTCTCACAGCTCCCGTCTGTCTCGGCCGTTGATTCTTGAAGCTGCTGTTAGATCGGGCGCGGTACGCTGCCTTTTACTTCTAACATCCGGTGCAGGTGAGCAACCATTACGCTGGTCCTGCTGCATCAGACGCTCACATAGGAAGACCCCGCCGCACTCGTTATCAGCGTCCGACGACTTACGATAAGCGAGCGGAAATGGATGCCCTGCGTGAAGCTGGATGGCTGTCATCACGCCGACCTTGACTTCCTTCTTGGCCCATTCCTCCTCTCTCTCTCGTCTTGGCATAGAAAGAGTCCGTCGTATTTTTCGTCTCTCGCCGTCGTCCCTCCGTCTCTCGCGTCGTTTATTAACCGGGAATAAACAAACGCCATTAAATCATTCGCTCAATCCTCATTCACTCGACCTCGAGACGCTCTATCCCGGCAACTCCTGGCGCTTGTGGCGTGTTGAAATTTTACCACGTTACACTATATATTATTACGGAAATACGTATAGCTTATGTAACCGGATGAATTGTTCAGTTTTCATTTTTCTCTCTTGAGGAGAATCGAGGAGTCCGAAATTTCACTTTACAATATCTATTGATAGAAGCAATTTCAGGAAATGTGACCCTGATGTGATTTTGTTAGATTTGCTGTAAGCTTTCGTTTAAGTAGTCCCATATGACAAACAAACCAGTCAAAATGCCTATGAGATATATAATAGGATGTGACTAGCACCCGACGGCGGCCTACGTACTGACGTACCTTATGCTTGCCATCGTGGCGCTACCGCGCTCCTTGATTTGTAAACTGCCGCTCCACTGAAAAGTAGCGAAAATTCCACTACAAAACTTAAGTTATAAACAACCTCTAAGAACTTCCATTACTAAAGATGCGTAATGACTCCATCACTATTTCGCCGCAAATTATAAATTATAAAATTTATATTTAATTGACACCACAGAAGCCAATATGGAATTTGCAAATGACTTCAATAACCGGTGAGATTCTAATTTGAAACAAATGGCGTGAGGGCATGAGAAATACTAGAACACTAAGTGGGCTGTTGCTGCTTCAGATGTCCGGAACAGAGTGCTGCACCTGGCCTGCTTCTTCATGAAAGCGTTGATCCAGTCGTCATTTTCGAATTGTTCCTTTTTCCTGAAAGAATACTTTATTGGTCTATTAATAGACCACTACTAATTAAATCGTTTATCAGTAATTTTACACAGCGTCCTCTTTTCCAATTTAAATTTTCTCATTGGTTAAGAAATTAATCATCTCCTTCGATATCCTCTAATTGACATACAAATCCGCGCTCCCTTCATCGATATTTTCCTTGCTCGTCGCTTCCTGACGCGCTCTCTCTCCAACGCCATGTTGGTAGGTTGCGAAGTTATGACTGTCTACTTAACATGCTGCGCCGCGCACTTCTTCCGGGCTCCATATGGCGCTGGCTCCGCTACAAGAGCTGTAATTTTCCTGGGGTACTCGTCAACTGCAAGTATTAATTTTTCCTACTTGCGTGTGTGAAGTTCGAGTTTGTGAACGCATTTACAAGAATGTAAAGTAGTCAACGTGCATCCATGAATAAACGTACTAGAATATAACTGAGCCTATGCTTACAATTAACTTTACAATTAACTTAAAGTTAACTTTTTTTGAGTCTGCACAAGAAGTATAGCTGAATTGGCTGAGCGTGCGGGAATAAATCTCGGTAATCGAAATACCTACAGTTCCTATATAGTCGTTGTTATGGTTCCAAGGATCACTGTTCCCATACTATATATATATATATAGTTTTCGGTATATATAGATACTAGAGAAATTGTCCAAGAGACGCGTACTGCACGCGTAGATTATTTTTTCGTTGACATTAAGGGGGCATTAAGACACCTTTAAAATATAATTTGAAAAATTAATATTTAAATGACTATAATATTTTTGTATACAAACCTACTATTTTTCTGGTAGTAGTGTATACAATTACCTTTCTGGATCAAAGACCTCTTAAAACCTGTTCTGACCCAGTCTATGGTACAAAGTGTGTACCATAAGATTCTGAAGGAACCAATGGACCAAATGAGCTCAAATTTTTACTGAATTTTTCTGAATATATTCCCCACGGACTGAATACAGAAAATTGAAATTGAACATGTAGAAAAAATATTAAAATATAAATAGTTGAAAATTCATGAATAATTGGTTAAAATATCAGTAACATGCTTGTAGAAATTTTTCTACGTGTTCAATTTTAATTTCCTATGCTCATATAGTGGGAAATATATTCAAGAACACTCAGTAAAAATTGGAGCTTATTTGATCCGTTGGTTTCTTCTGAAACTTACGGTGTATGAGAAAAATGTACGAACATACTTTATACCATAACTTCGGCCAGATAACGTTTTAAGAAGTCTTTAAGGGGTTATGACAGTGTTAAAACCTGAAAAAAAAGAAAAATTGTTAGTGTTGTAAAAAATTAATAGATATATAGGTGCTCTAAAAATAATATGCATAAAGTGAGTGTAACATTTAAAAACAATTAAAGGTATTTGGTTACCAAAACTCATGATTTTCATCACATTTATTTACTTGCCGCATGTTTCTGATGGAACCGTACCATCAATCCTAATGAATCAAAGTGCCAAATCTTCATTACGAGTCTGGTCTCAGACTAAGTGGAACAGATTCCTGAAAAACACAAAATTAATATAATTAATTAAACATACATTGGCAATATTAGTAATTATAGTGAATGTTACAGATGTAAACATACGTAACATTCACTTTGAACTTACCTTTGCCAATTCTGCTCCACTCAGTTTGTGACCATACTCATAAAGAAGGTTTCCCACTTTGGATCATCATGATTGATAGTACGGTTCCTTCAGAAAGCTGCGGCAAGTACACAAAAAGCATGAAAAAACTAAATTTGAGTAAAAGACATTTAAAGTTTATAATGTAAATCATTCAAATGAACTCAGCTATACTTACAGAAAATATCCGGCATACCTTGATTTGCTTTTGGTACTCAAATATACATACAATAAAGAATATTTGATGGTATGCGCTTGTCATGCTGTGTGATAATAGCATTTAGAAGCTGAAAATAAAATAAAAATTATCGTTAGCTATTCATAATTAAGTTATGTTTATGAATTACAGTTACATACAATACTTACCATTATTAAATACACTTCAAGTTCTTAAAAAGTATGCAAAATAATACTTCAGGCAGTCAATATAAGCTCCCATTTTGCTGGCTTGCACCCGTATATAATTTTTCTACTCTGCAGAAGCTCTTGCACTTTTGCAACACCACTATAAGGTTGTAAGCATTGCTACAGCAACTAGCAGACTAACTGCACTGATCTAGTGTCGTGGAGTGTAGTGGACGTAGTGTAGTGGATGAAAAACAGCTGTTTGGCTGCTTTCTACTGCTTTACAGAAAATTCTACTATACCGATCAAACAGAAATCTTCATTCTCGACCAGACGCTGTGAGGCACAACCTATTCGAGTGGCAAATTCAAATTTGTTGAATGCCTTTACTTTAACACATTGAGTTTAATAACGTAAAATCACACATAGAAAAATTAATTTTACAGATTTTATTTATTTTACGGAAATAAATTAATAACTCTTGAGAAAAAAACGGATTGTAAAACGGTTTTTAAGTCATATTTTCAGTAAGATTTCTTATGAAATTACTCTGTAAAAAGTGGGTTAGAACAATCCTTTCCACAAGTTTGGCCTAATTAAAATATTTAAAAATCACGAGTTTTCAAAAATTTACTTGAAACAGATTTGTTAGTTTTTTGTTGATATCTTCGAGGAAAATTTTTTTAGCCAAAAATGGCTTTGAGGACCATATTCTACAGACTATTAACTGTGAAAAAATTGAATAAAAAAAATGGGTATTTTCAAAATTTTAACACTGTCATAACCCCTTTATCTAGCAAATTAAAGTTAATTATACACACTACTACTGAAAATAATAAGTTTGTGTACAAAATATTATACTCCACTTCTCTTCTCTGCCATCTTCCATGACCATGCTTTTATAATTGCAGATCTTGAACTTTGCACAACTTTATAGGAAATAGTATACGATACACGTACTTTCTTAAGTCATCTCGACGCCCAACTTTGCGCACTTGTCTCGTAATACACTATAATATGATACAGCAATACTTGTTACTACATCGCATAATATAAAGTTTTAAGCAGACATGTGTAAATATATATTTCTAATTTATATATTTTCAATATTATTATTCTAAATATTGTTATGGAAATATAGGTCATTTTTCCCGTATCTGGAGGAGATCAATGTGAAAATTGCTTGCATTACCTTACAGAACTTGGCATTGGTCTTCGGATGAATTCTATAGTCAGGTATGAAAATCAGATACATGTAGAACTAATACAAACATTTTTTTTGTATTTTCCGTTGTCAACTTGAAGAACATTGAATAATCTCTCATTATTAAAGCATATTTGATTTGAAAATTGATATTAGCTCGAAGAAAAATGAATATTCTCTCATCCCTAAAGCAGAGGCATCTTTGCTTGCTCTCCCCTGTATTGTGCTATCAGCTCGAGGAAAATTAAATATACTCTCATTCCTAAAGCCGATCCGCATATATGCATAATAGTTTCTGGTATTCATAACCGAACCCTACTTACTTATTTCATAAAAGCAGTTATTTATCACAGTATAAAATAGAGATCTGTAATCATTCTATTCATTTTGTCATTGGTTATTCATATTGTCAATGGTTCTCGCTTCGGCTAATCAAAATTGACTCGCGCGGGAGCTGTAGAAATAAATATATAGGTATATAGGTGTGCATAACCTATACTTTGTGACACGGCAGGAGAAGATGCACGCGGGCGGGGGAAATCGTGGTGCGCCACCACGGTAATGACGGCGCGGGCGGTTGTGCTGCGGCGCACGGTAATGACCGGTGGTATTGCGCTTCGTCCTCCTCGTGCGTGCTCTCCTCCTCCCTGTGTTCCGCGAGACTTCGCTTCGCGTCTGAATTTCGGATCGAGGGCGCCTTGACGCGTCGCGAATGCCTCGAGCAATTCTTCGGGCCTCGGCTAAGACTCGTTGTCTGCAGGATCGTTTAAGCCGGAAAATAACAAGGAATAAACACGCTTGGGTTGTGTTCACGGTTAATATCACTGTTTTATTTAATGTACTACGCTTATGACTACTGTACTTGTTTTCCTCGCGCACTCCCCGTGCACACACGGCAACGGCTTCGGCGGATAGCACTCGCGGGTTAGAATTCATTCTCTCTTACTTTCTCCTTTCTCCTTCGTTTCCTTCCTCTCGTTCAGCCGTAACCTCGTTCCCTGTAAAGCGCGGATACTGCGGATATGCGGGTGGTAAAGCAGGTGAATATTGTATAAATATTATACTCTTTGCTTGTTGTTCTACGAATTAATACTGGTCGCGCCATCTCTTGTATATATATTATTTTGTACATCGAGACAAGCGCGACTCCGAAAACGCGAATACGCGAGTATGTAAACACACATATATAGATACACACTATAGAGAAGAGCGCTCGCATATACTGTACTCGCGCTCATTCTCTCTCTCGCTTGTAAGTCTCGGAAGGAGACAGTCGTGTCCGACGACACATCACACATTGTAATAAAGTTACTTATTATTAAAAACAACCTAACTAATTTTCCACCACTCCAACATGGTAGCATAGCGTGGTTGGAAATTTTTTATGCCGTACAGTGACTTTTTTTTAAAAAAGTGCAGTAAGACATATTAAAATGTGCTAGTGAGGTGTGAGAGCCACGTGGAAAATACAAAAGTGTTCCAGTGAAAAATAATTGAACTAAGAAGAGTTCAAAAAGAAATATAAGTGAAAATAACAAATAAAAGTAGTCTAGAAGAGACTGATAAAAACATTTTTGTGAAAAATTAAAGAAAAAAGTGTGATGCGAAGAGATTACGGTCGGCACACATAAAACGTGTTTAAGTGACGTGATAGAGCACATGGAAAATTTTATGAATTTGCACAAATAATTAATGATCGAAGAAAATAAGGAAACACTAAGTGAAAAAATTAGAAAAACAATTTTGAGAAAAGTTATAAAAATAACCAAAGAAGTTTGTGTTTTGAGAAACGAAATTTACACAAAAATAAGTAAATACGAAATGGCTCAAGCAAAAGTTGAAGATATAATTATACCAATTTTTGACGGTATAAATTATAACAGTTGGAAAACAAGATTAATGATCTTGCTTGAATATAAAGAATGTCAAGAGCAAATAAAAAGAGAAAGAATTGCCTCAGACACAGAAGCTGATTGGAAGAAAAAAGATCTCAAAGCACGTGCAATTATAACAAGTGCTATCTCAGATAAGCAGCTTGAATATGTAAGTGAATGCATAACAGCGTGTGAGATGATAAAAAGGTTTGACAAAATGTATATAACACAGTCAACAGCCTTACAAATGTTGCGAAGAAATAAAATAGAAGAAATCAAACTTAAAAGTTATAGAGAAATCGAAGAATTTTTCGTAGACTTCGAAAAAGCCATAAATGATTTTAAAAGTGCTGGCGGTAAGATAACAGAAGCAGAAAAGATAAACTATTTACTTCGAGCACTACCATCAACATACAGTTATATTGGTGATTTTCTTGATGTGATACCCAAAGAACAACATACGGTCGATTATGTTAAATCGAAAATAAAAGAAAAAAATTTACATAACATAGACAATAACAAAAGTGATAGCAAAAGCAATGTAAGCACTTTCAACACAAAAATAAAGGGAAATCGCTATAATTGCGGAAAATATGGCCACGCGCAAAAAGACTGTTGGACTGGACAACAGCAAGGTCAAAGCAGCAGCACTCAACCAAGTCGAAATCAGCGAGGAAGAGGTAGTCACAGAGGCAGCAACAGAGGCTTCAGAGGCAGAGGTCGAGGCAGAGGACAACATTCATCGCACAGCACGAAAGAGCAACACGAAGATTACGCGAGCGAGTCATGGTCAACGCAAGTATATACACCAGAGACAAATAAGGTGAATTTAGAAAGTGATTGTAACGGTAGCGAAAATCGAAAGAAAATCTTTTGGTTATTAGACAGCGGTTGTACCGATCACATTGTACGCGATGATAATTATTTTGAAAATTCTGTTATTTTGAAAAAACCGATAGATGTCAAATTACCTAGTACACAAAAAGCATGAAAAAACTAAATTTGAGTAAAAGACATTTAAAGTTTATAATGTAAATCATTCAAATGAACTCAGCTATACTTACAGAAAATATCCGGCATACCTTGATTTGCTTTTGGTACTCAAATATACATACAATAAAGAATATTTGATGGTATGCGCTTGTCATGCTGTGTGATAATAGCATTTAGAAGCTGAAAATAAAATAAAAATTATCGTTAGCTATTCATAATTAAGTTATGTTTATGAATTACAGTTACATACAATACTTACCATTATTAAATACACTTCAAGTTCTTAAAAAGTATGCAAAATAATACTTCAGGCAGTCAATATAAGCTCCCATTTTGCTGGCTTGCACCCGTATATAATTTTTCTACTCTGCAGAAGCTCTTGCACTTTTGCAACACCACTATAAGGTTGTAAGCATTGCTACAGCAACTAGCAGACTAACTGCACTGATCTAGTGTCGTGGAGTGTAGTGGACGTAGTGTAGTGGATGAAAAACAGCTGTTTGGCTGCTTTCTACTGCTTTACAGAAAATTCTACTATACCGATCAAACAGAAATCTTCATTCTCGACCAGACGCTGTGAGGCACAACCTATTCGAGTGGCAAATTCAAATTTGTTGAATGCCTTTACTTTAACACATTGAGTTTAATAACGTAAAATCACACATAGAAAAATTAATTTTACAGATTTTATTTATTTTACGGAAATAAATTAATAACTCTTGAGAAAAAAACGGATTGTAAAACGGTTTTTAAGTCATATTTTCAGTAAGATTTCTTATGAAATTACTCTGTAAAAAGTGGGTTAGAACAATCCTTTCCACAAGTTTGGCCTAATTAAAATATTTAAAAATCACGAGTTTTCAAAAATTTACTTGAAACAGATTTGTTAGTTTTTTGTTGATATCTTTGAGGAAAATTTTTTTAGCCAAAAATGGCTTTGAGGACCATATTCTACAGACTATTAACTGTGAAAAAATTGAATAAAAAAAATGGGTATTTTCGAAATTGGTAAAATCGAAAGAAAATCTTTTGGTTATTAGACAGCGGTTGTACCGATCACATTGTACGCGATGATAATTATTTTGAAAATTCTGTTATTTTGAAAAAACCGATAGATGTCAAATTACCTAACGGTAAAACGCTCAAAGCTACAAAAGTAGGAAATATACAAATTTATTTTGAAAATTATTATAGTAAAAAATATGTAAATCTAAAAAATGTTTATTTTGCAAAAGACATAAAGCAGAACATATTAAGTTTTTCAAAAATAACTGCAAGTAATACGATAGTAGCTAGAAATGATAGCGCGAAAATTTATAACAATAATAGAGAATTAATTGTAGTTGCAAATAAAGTAAATAATTTATATTATATAAAAGGTTTTCTAGTGAATGAACAGAAAGAAAAATGTATAAATGCAGTAAAAATAACCGCGAAAGAAAAATGGCACAGAGCATTAGGTCATGTTAATTTTCAATACTTAAATAAATTAGTTAAAGAAAAATTAGTTGAGGGATTGCCAGATAAAATTGAAAACACTCATATGAAATGTGCAAATTGCATTCAAAGTAAAATGGCAAATGTACCATTTCAAAATAATCGAACAAAAACTTCTGAAAATTTAGAATTAATTCATACTGATTTAAATGGACCGCATCAAACGACTGGTTATGGTGGAGAAAAATATTTCTTAACTTTCGTCGATGATTACAGTAAATGCACGCGAATATTTTGTATTAAACATAAGTCTGAAACTGCAAGTTGTTTTATAGAATTTGTAAATTTAGTTGAAAATAAGTTTAACAAAAGGGTTAAGAAAATTCAGTGCGATAATGGCAAAGAATATTTGAATAAGGAGATTTACAATTTTATTAAGTATAAGGGAATAGAATTATTACCATGTCCACCGTACACGCATGAATTGAATGGTGTAGCGGAAAGATACAATAGATCAGCAATGGACATAGGCAGATGCTTACAAAGAGAAGCAAATATAAATAGGCGATATTGGCCTGAAATTATTAAAACGGTAGCTTACTTGAAAAACCGCACGATAGCAAATACTGTAGAAAATAAAACTCCTTACGAAATATTCTTTGGCACAAAGCCAAACGTTAATCATTTGAAAATTTATGGTAGTAAAGTTTTTGTCCGAATCCCAGAGGTCAAAAGACAAAGTAAATGGGATGACAAGGCAACAGTAGGAATATTAGTAGGTTATACAGAAAACGGTTACAGAGTTTTAGTAAATAACAAAGTTATTAACACGAGACATGTACAGGTTGTCGAAGAAGACACAAAAGCATGAAAGTTGTGAATCGGAAAATTCTGAAAGCGATTCAGAAGAATATGATAGTGTTGTCAGCAACACAAACAAAAATTTATTTATCCCTACTTCTTCTCTCGAGAAAAGTAGAGATAATTTAATTACAGAAATCAATGAAAATGATATAAATAGTGAAAATGAAAACGAAATTAATTTGAAAGAACCGAGAAGGTCGAAAAGAAAGAAAAGTCCTGTAAATAGATACGGTGATCCTATAGCGCATTTTATTTATATTAATAACATCGATGCAAATGTACCTCATAAATTCGAGGAGGCGATAAATTCGAGCGAATCAAAACAGTGGAAAATTGCAATGAATTCAGAAATCGAAAGTTTAAAGAAAAATAAAACTTGGAAATTAGTAGAGAAGCCATTAAACAAAAAAATCATTGATGTCAAATGGGTATTTAGACGAAAAACCGATAATACCTATAAAGCCAGATTGGTAGTTCGCGGCTTTCAACAACGAGAACATATAGAAAACGTTTACTCACCCGTAGGAAAAATGCAAACACTTAAAATATTATTATCATATTGTTGTAAAAATGATTTGTTTATTGATCAAATGGATGTAGAAACAGCTTTTCTGAACGGTGAAGTAATATCAGAGGTTTATTTAAATCAACCAGAAGGCTATGAAGTAGGAAATAACAAAGTCTGTAAATTGCAAAAAGCATTATATGGTTTACGAGAAAGCCCAAGAGCTTGGTATAATTGTTTTCATAAGTACATGGAAAAATTAAATTTCGTGAGAAGCAAACATGATTATCGTTTATATGTGAATAATGCAAGCAGAGATTCAATATATATACTAGTTTTCGTAGATGATTTATTAATCTGTTATAAAAATAAAAATAAAATAAATGAAATAAAATCAAAATTAATGGAAAATTTTGAAATGAAAGACTTAGAAAAATTCAACCAATACATAGGAATAAACATTGATTATAATAAGAATGAAGGCAAAATGACACTAAGCCAAACAAAATACATTGAATCTTTAGCTGCAAAGTTAATCTAGAAAATGCAAAATTGTATAACACTCCTATGGAGACGAGTCTAAAATTAGAAAAAGCAACTGAACAAAATGAGTCAATAAAGTATAGAAACTTAATAGGAGAATTACTTTATATAAGTACTGGTACAAGACCAGATATCTCATATAGTGTAAACTACTTGAGTAGATTCCAAAGTTGTTAAAATGAAACTCATTTCAAATATGCTATGAGAGTATTAAAATATCTAGTGAATACCAAAGATCTAAAACTAACGTATTTTAATAATTTAAAATGTGATACACTAGATTGCATGGTAGACTCAGATTTTGCCGGAGACAATATAGATAGAAAATCCACAACTGGATATATTATAAGATATTATGGAAATCTGATTTATTGGAAAACAAATAAACAAAAAAATGTAACGAAATGTTCAACCTTTTCAGAATATACGGCTATGTCAGATGCAATAACCGAAGTAATATTTGTAAGAAATCTGCTAAGTGAAATGTTTAAAGAAAAATTCAATGAAAGAATAAATATATACGACGACAATTCAGGTGCAATAGCGATTGCAAAGTTTTGAAATTATACAAAAAATTCAAAGCACATCGAAGTACAATATTACTACATTAATGAATATTATGAAAATAGAATAATCGATATTATAAAAATAAATTCAGAGTTAAATCTAGCTGATATATTAACAAAAAGTTTGAATAGAGAAAAGTTCACAAAACACAGAAAAGCATTAAATATACTTGAAAATTGCAAAAGCGACAAGACTGAATGTAAAAGCAAAGAATGTAAATTTAAGGAGGCGTGTTGAATATTGTATAAATATTATACTCTTTGCTTGTTGTTCTATGAATTAATACTGGTCGCGCCATCTCTTGTATATATATGATTTTGTACATCGAGACAAGCGCGACTCCGAAAACGCGAATACGCGAGTATGTAAACACACATATATAGATACACACTATAGAGAAGAGCGCTCGCATATACTGTACTCGCGCTCATTCTCTCTCTCGCTTGTAAGTCTCGGAAGGAGACAGTCGTGACTGACGACACATCACACATTGTAATAAAGTTACTTATTATTAAAAACAACCTCACTAATTTTCCACCACTCCAACAGAAACTTCTGGACTCGATACAACTCACTGAAAAACTCGCTAGAAGAACTCTGGAAATGCTCGTTGCTGTTGCGAGGCGTGCTCGCGCTCTCATACACGCACACATACGTCGGCTTCGGCGGTCACGTAACTCGCCGCGGTAGTTACAATTTATGTTTTATATTTTCGCCTTGTTTTACATTTTCACATACTTTATAATGCTCCTCCTTACTCTAAAACTGATAATAATTTCTCCTGCACAACATTTACTATTTACATTTATTTTTCTTTTATTCACTCCGCGGCACACCACAATTATTCATCTCTCACTTCATTACTCGTCTTTCGGCTCCGGCAGGTTATTTTCGCGCCCGCTTTCGTGGGTATGGAGAAGCCCGTCGCCTCCACCTCGACCGCCAATATCGCTCCTCTATACATACTGTGGGGGCTCGGTAGCCTCCACTTTCTCGACAGTATACTACGGCCGCATCGCGCTCTCTCTCGCTCTCATACGCGCTCGCCTTCCACTTATACATGCGCGCTACTCGCACGTATACGCTAGTTGCTGCGCGCCGTCTATAGTCTCGTACTGCGCGCCATGCGCTTGCCGTTCCGGCCATCGCCTCGCGAGCGGCCGCGTGTGGTAGCCGACGGCACTCCTACTCCGCGCGCTCTCTCGCAGCTCGGCAGCCGTGACATCACAGCGGCAACTCGGCCGGCTGTTGTTCTCCTCGTGCGTTCCCTATCCTTCTCTCTCCTACTTCTACGACGCCGCTCGGTGCCGGTACCTGGCTGTGGCTCGGTGTGTAGTCTCTCCGTGTAAACACCTATACGTTAGAGCATATTCATTCTGTTCGATCTCGGGTGTCTGCAGGGAAAGCTACCCGGCGCTAACGACGGAATCTCCGTCGCAACTTCGTCATTAGAAGCGCGCGCAAGCGCGCTCTCGATAAACCAGTTATATAAAAAATATATCCCTAAGTCTGTTTAAATTCCCTCTTCGATTGTACGCATCTTCAGTTTAATGGGAAGTTTTGCAAACAAGCGATGATCGCTCCTTTTGCATCAGCCCTTAGTTCGCCAATATTGTTTTACAGGAATTAGAGAATTTTGATTGAACATAATCAATTACAATAATTTTTCTCTCAGAATATAGTAATTTTTCTTCAATAATTTAACGTTGAAAACAACTTTAACAATATAATTTATGCAATTTAATTTTTGGAATTTAATTTATGGAATTTAATTTAAGGAATTTAATATATGAAATTTAATTTTTGGAATTTAATTTTTGGAATTTTTGGAAACACCGCATTCCTTTATGAAAAAACGTTGCAGAAGATAATGTAGGGAATCTTGCACAGAATTGTATTGGGAATCAATAAGAAACTATGTAAAATTTTATGCAGAGGAGCCTACATGATTATCTATAAAGAATTGTACATAATTTCGTGAAAAGTACAAGGTATCATGTTGTACATATACTTATAAAGATTCCATGCAAGAATCTATCTAAGTTTTCGTGAAGAGTTTTCGGATACAATACATTAAAATACCGGAATATTTTTCTATATAAACTTGTGTAAATATTTATTCTTAAAATCATGTGTGTTATGACGACATATATTATACAAAGTTTATGCAGGATTTTTTACATAACTATCTCAATCACAACAAGACTTACCTCAGTAAAATTTTACTTTTTTGTACAGGGAATTATGAGAAATTGATTTATATACATATTTGTTCTGAGGCAATTAACTAACAATTTGAAGATTTATGTAACAAAACGTGCAGATATATATATATATATATATATATATATATATACGATATAATGATACCGTCATGCCCAGCATGTCCTCCAGCGTGGTGATATGTATTATGATACCGTCGTGCCCAGCATGTCCTCCAGCTCAAAGCACATGTATTAATATTTACAAGCATTTTACAGGAGCAGCAACGAGCAGTCCAGAGGACCGGCAAATATGTGAGTAAGAGGGGAGAGAGAGAGAGCACTAGTGGCACGCGATCACGAAACGCACGATCGCGTTAGATTGAATACCGGCTTAGAGAGAGACTCACGTGTCGCGAACCCTGTAAATGCCCTCGTTCGATATTCGCTGCGCCCGGAAACGAGAGAGGAAACGCGCCATCGCATCCGCTGTTGCTGTCACCAGGGCCCGTGAGCACGATTGTATCTTTCCTTTATTGAATATACGTTGCTACTGTTTGCTGTTACTCGGAGTGTTGTTACTTTTCCCCTTCATGCCTACGGCTACCCTCTAGGTTCGGACCTAATGCCGCTACCGCGAGCTAGTCCTCCGGGTGGAAACGGGGATACCAGTCCTCGATTATAACGGAAATAGCCACCCCGTTATAGTATGTATTTAGATATGTATACCGTGTGTCCCAGGTGAAACTGTCCATGCTGGAAGTGTGGGTGGAAAAAATTTCAGCACCAAAAACTATGGTGAAAAAATTTATGGGGGTGAAGGGAGATCCTGGCGACTGAACATGTGCAACCCACATGTTTTATATTAAAAAAAGGTGCGTTCAAAAAAGTTAAAATTTGCACAATTAATATTTTTTGAACAGGAACTTAATTCTACGTAAACGGCTAAATTCAACAGAATTTGAATTACAAAAATCGAATGATAACTTCTTGAGATAATGAGACTGGTTTGATAATTGTCACTTGTAGGATTCTGAATTAATAAAAGTGAAAATGCTCCGATTTTTGTGATTCAAGTTTTGTAAGTATTGGGTATCCTTACGCATAAACGTGAGTATGGCAAAAATTATCTTTATTTAAGAATTGTTGATTTGAAAATTTTAAGTGCAAACTTTTTTCTAATGTCGTGCCACACGTGTACCAGTGCCGGAGAGAGGTCTTAGCCTTTTATTGCACCGAAGGACACTCTTGGCTGCAGCGGTCTAATGAGGGTCACCCGTGTACCTCCATAAATATAATTTTTCCTTCCAATTTTTCAATATTTTCCAATTTTTCATTATTATGGATTTTTGTTTGAAATATTAATCATTTTTTAAATACTAATAATAATAAAATTTGAATCGTGAAAATCGGACGATTTTTACTTATACACCACTAGATTGTACAGCTCACACCGAGGCTCACGCTCTATTTTCGTGTTTTAAAAATTCGTCGATAACGTAATCAATTGGCAGCTGAAGATGTGATAGGTTTAAGAGAGAGGATTTGGACTTAATAACGGAATGAGGTGAAAATTTAACTTGCGTAACTTAAAAGTAATTATTCTCTTTATTAATAGGTATATTTACAAATGATTTTCGAAATTATGTCTTTCTGCGACTAAGCAGTATCCGAGGCGATCGTAGAAGCTTCGGGTAACTGCTTGGATTTGGTCTGGCCGAATACTATAAAGAACTTGCAAGATTCTTTGTTGCAGTTCTAATAAATTGGGAATATCCCCTTGCAAATATATATTATTTTTTAAATGTCGCCAGTAAAAATAATCCAATGGACTTAAATCTGGGGATCGCGCTGGCCAGCTGTTTTTGGCGCGTAAGCCAATTCACCCATTCGGAAACTGTGTTCGCAAATACGCCGTCACGATTCGCGAACTGTGTGCGGGCGCACCATCTTATTGAAACAATATTGGGCCCTAAACATAAAAAAATAGGCATGAAAATAAAAATTTTCTCTGAAATTTTAAATAAAGTCTATATGCTATTATTGCAGTTATAAAACAATTTTGTAATGTTATTGCGATATTAGATTTGTTTATATCACAATTTTAGAAAAAATACTCACGAACAAATTTTTATGCTGATATTACAATATTTGATTTTTTTTATGCTAGAATTTAAGAAGAAATATTTATGCGATAAAGATTAATATAGAACATTTGCAATTTTTAGGTTAAAATTGTAATATAAAAAATGTTTTACTTACACCCAGTTCTTGCTCTAAATTTCGTATTGCTAGTATAATCCGCTCTTGAAGTAGCTGCAGATATACTTCAGAAGTTAGGTTGTCGTCGAGGAAAAACGGCCCGATAATCCTATCTGCCACCATTCCTGCCCACACATTAACCTTTTGTGGGTATTGCGTTTTAGAATCGACGATCAGATGTTGGTTTTCAGTGCTCCAGTAGCGCAGATTTTGTCTATTCGGAACTTTCGATAGATAAAAACTGCTCTCATCCGTTGTACAGATGAAGTTAATCAAATTCGGATTCTGCTTGATTAAATTCATCATGTTTTCGCAGAATAGCATCCTTCGTTCAGGATCTCCTGCCAGAAGTTGCTGATGGTGTTGGTACTTGTACGAATAGTACGAGTTGTTCTTCAAAATTCGTTGGACACTTGATTTGCTCACTTCCAAATCCATAGCTATGCGCCGCACCGAACTTGCCTTTTTATGTTCAACGTAAGCTCAAACATTCACTTGCTGCTCTTCCGGCAATTGCTTGGCTGGTTGAACGCATTTTTTGTGCCTGTATTCACACAGCCCGTTTCGTTAAATTTGTTCACCATATTCCGTATCGTAGACACTGCAGGAATCGGTCTATCTGGAAATTCAACAGCAAACTCATCTCTGATTTGCGCTGCACTTTGGCCGGAAAAAAATTTTCTCACAAAAGAGATGCATTCTTGCAACTCGTACACTATGTTAGGCATTTTGCGAGAAGGAAAAAACGTTCAAAGTTCACGAAGTGATCGGTTCGAGTAGAAATCTACGAATGAACCGATCTTAGAAGTTGTCGTCGCTTTCGCCGTCAAAAATACAATAAAATAAAATTTCTAAACGCAAAAACAGTAAAACCGAAAAGTAGGGAAATTTTTGATGAAAATTTTATGACTAGAACCTTACCTTAGCGAAGTCAACTAACAGTTCTCGTATTAAAATTTTACTATCAATAAATTCTTCAAATCAAACAATAGATTTACAATTATAATAAATCATTGTAAAATTTTACTATTACGGAGATTGAGTAGGAAACGAGGGACGAGAGATTACCCACGGTTATCATAAAGAGCTAGACTTGATTAGTGCCGGTAAAATTTGGCCAACTGTACATCAATGGATTTTGAAAACGTGAAAATACAATGCGAGCCTCGATGCGAGCCGCATAGTCCAGTGAAGTGTAAGAAAAAATCGTCCGATTTTCACGATTCAAATTTTATTATTATTCGTAAATTTAAAAAATGATTAATATTTCAAACAAAAATCCATAATAATGAAAAATTGGAAAATATTGAAAAATTGGAAGGAAAAATTATATTTATGGAGGGTATTTACACGGGTGACCCTCATTAGACCGCTGTAGCCAAGAGTGTCCCTCGGTGCAATAAAAGGCTAAGACCTCTCTCCGGCACTGGTACACGTGTGGCACGACATTAGAAAAAAGTTTGCACTCAAAATTTTCAAATCAACAATTCTTAAATAAAGATAATTTTTGCCGTACTCATATTTATGCGTAAAGATCCCCAATACTTACAAAACTTGAATCACAAAAATCGGAGCATTTTCACTTTTATCAATTCAGAATCCTACAAGTTACAATTATCAAACTAGTCTCATTATTTCAAGAAGTTACCATTCGATTTTTGTCATTCAAATTCTGTTGAATTCGGCCGTTTATGTAGAATTAAGTGCCTTTTCAAAAAATATTAATTGTGCAAATTTTAACTTTTTTGAACGCAGCTTTTTTAAATACGAAACATGTGGGTTGCATACGTTCAGTCGCCAGGATCTCCCTTCACCCCCATAAATTGTTTCACTATAGTTGTTGGTGCTGAAATTTCCACCCACCTTCCAGCATGGACAGTTTCACCTGAGACACACGGTATACTACCTGATCAAAAAAAATGTACCCATATGATTTTTCGTAAATGGTACCAAATTTTTGGGCCAACCCGATAGTTTTACCATATTTTGGGATGCCCTTTCCAATGAAACCAACTGCAACATCGAGAAATGCAAGATAAAAAAGTTAAAAAAATTAATTTTTGAAAAAAAATTTGTTGAGCAGAATTATCGTCAGCGATGACGATGCAATGATGCGCATTCAAAATTGCATCGATTTTGTATTTTTAATTAAATATTAAAAATTGCGAGATCGCAAAGGAAAATGGATAAGATTGGACGAACCGGAACGCGAACGGACTGTCATTCAATTTGTTTTCCATAGGGTTATGTAGCAAATGTCGATAACAGATATAGCGACACAACTTCGAACATCGAGTCGAATGAGAAAGCCCTGCCGCAATGAATAGCAGTAAAATTGCGAAATTGAAAAAAATTTTTTCTATTTTCACAAATTTAGCATAATATCACATCGCTGTCTGAATCGCGACCTACCTCCTAAATATAAGACTTTTTTTACATAACAGCAAAAAATGAGTTAAGTAACCAGAGCAAATTTAACATTGAATCTTATTTTCGTAAAAAATTAGGAAAAAATAAATCAGCTAAGCGAAAAAGCACTCGTACATAAGGAACGTAATTTTTGCGATTCTCCAAATTTTGATAAACGCCGTGAACTTTTTGCCTGCTGTATTTTCGAGGGTGCTGCGACGGGCGATGGATAGACAATGCAGAAATAGGCTTGTTATTTGAGTAACACATTCGTAACGAAGGACTGTAATTTTTGCGATAGTTTCAATTTCGATAGACGTGGCGAACTTTTCAAGTAAGGTATTTTGAAAGCTGCTGCGATTGGCAATGGATAGACAATGCCGAAAAATGCTTGTCTTTACAGTAACACAGTCATACCGAAGGAACGTAAGTTTTTACCATTCTCTGCGGAGTCTAGGCGGTGCGTTACATAGCTTTTAGCGTTTAGTAAACAGGCTCGCCGATTACGTACTCCAGGTGGTGCGCTCCGTAGTTTTTCAACAGAACTAGCGCACCAGGTGCCAGAAAGGCGTCTAGGTAAACAGGGTCGCTGATTACGCACTCCAGATGGTGCGCTCCGTAGTTTCTCAACAGAACTTGCGCACTAGCTACCAGGAAGGCGGCTAGGTAAATAGAGTCGCCGATTACGCACTCTAGGTGGTGCGCTTCGTAGTTTTTCAACAGAAATTGCGCACCAAGAGCCAGGAAGGCATCTAGGTAAACAGGGTCGCCTATTACGCACTCGAGATGGTGCGCTCCATAGCTTCTCGGCAAAAAGTTTGCACCAGGTGCCGGCAAGATGTCTAGGTGAATATGATCGCCGATTACGCACTCGAGGTAGTGCGCACCATAGCTTTTGGTTAAAATGTATGCACAACGTGCCGGCAAAGTGTCGGGGTGGACAGGACCGTCGATTACGTATTCAAGGTGGTGCGCTACATAGCTTTTCAGTAAAATGTGTGCACCAGATGCTGGCAAGTTGTTTAGGTGGATACGATCGCCGACTACGCACTCGAGGTGGTGCGCTCCATAGCTTCTCGGTAAAACGTGTGCACCAGTTGCCGACAAGGTATCTAGGTGATTAGGATCGCGGATTACGCACTTCAGGTAATGTGCACCACCGCTTTTCGGTAAAATGTGTGCGCAAGGTGCCGGCTAGGTATGCAGGTGAATAGGATCGCCAACTACGCGCTCCAGGTGTTGCGCTCCAGAAATTTAAATATAAAAAAACAAAAACTGAGAAAAATGCTGTTAAAGTTTGGTTATACATTTAGTCGAACAAAATATACTTACAGTTTTCGTGTGTTATTGTGTGATAGGAAGTGTGATGTAGAGTTAAGTATATATGTATACTGATATGAAATGCAGGGTTATGGTTTCAGTGTGCACCAGCTCTGTAAGAATCATCTTCTCGATGATTTCTCTTCCTTCGAGCTTGGCGTGCTTGTAATGTAGATTCTGTTGCTTTTTTGTCGGACCAGAAAAGTCTTCCTTCATCCATGTTCTTGGTCCAGTTGATTGCGTCATTCAATGATGAGACAGCAATGTAGACTTCAATTTCCAAAACTGCAAAACCACTGAAACTATGCTTGGGGATGATCTTCCAAACAGATTGATTGATTGAAGCTCTCAATGTTATTTTTTGTGTAACCTCCAACGCATCTCTCAAGCAAGCCAGCATCCGTCAAGTCTTTGTAAATTGGCTCAATTGCGTCCATAACAGCAAGAGAAATGGAATCTTTGTGGTGAAAGTTCTTCAGGTTCCTACTGTGCAAAGGTGGTGTTTTGGCTGCTGATCAGTTGACTGTTTGTGAAAAAATGTTGCCCAAATGACATTCGACATTTTTTCAACAGAGTCATTATGGCCTCGAATGGCATTGCCATAATACTTTGTCAACTGATCAATCCTCAGTGCAGTTAAACGGTTTTTCCCACCAATGCCTATGCCATCAAATAACTTCTTTCCTACTAAACTCTTCTGAATGGCGAAGTCTTCTTCATATGGTTTGGCATTGCAAAGAGCTTTGTAGACTTTGGAATCGCCATCATCAATATAATTCTTGTATTTTACTTTATGGATTGTCTCAGATCGTTGAAACATTTCAACAATACCATCGACTTCCATCTTTCCAGCATTACCTTGGTGATTGGCTGAACACTTATTTTGATGAGCCTCGAACCAGTCTTTGTAGTGCGCAGTGTCCTCTTCAGGATAATTTTCGCAGACTTTACAAAGGGATTGTTTGGAAGACACGTATTGACGTAATCCTACGTATATCCTGCAATCACTTTTCCATTTGCATGGCGTATCAGTGCTGATACACCTGGAAGGGAAGAGTGGCCTCGCTTCCTCCAAGAACCATCACCCGAATCAATCACGGTCATTCTCTTGAGTTTCACTGCTGCAATCTTTCTGCATAGCTGCTCTCATTGACCCCTCAGCTACACTTTTAGTTGCTGCTTTTAAATATTGATTTATTAAATGAAAATTGCAGTTAATAAATCCATTACATTAAAGAATTTAAACCAGTATAACTGTTTCCAAGGAGTCTCATAGCTAAAACTGAACGTCTATTGATTTCATATGCATTACGTTACTTACCAATCTTTCTACTAAACTCAATGAAAGCAGCTATGTGGCATCTGGTGCAAGTGGCAGATAGTGTAGTGCCGAGACCTCTTGTATCGATTTCATCAAATTTGATATCCGTACCACAAGCTTTATAGGCCAGAAATTGCTGTAATCCTGGGTACAGTAAGAAAATGTCAAATATTCTCTTCTTGATTGTACCAGCTTCTTTGTATTCTCCTTTTAATTTCTGTCTGGATCTTGATGGATGATCAGTTCTTTGCTGCAGTGTTCCAGATGTTGAAGGAAGTGCATCAATATACTTCTTGAACTGCTGGCTACTGTACTTGTTTGTCGTTGCTGATGGTTTCTTGATGTTGATGTCGTGCTCGATGCTCTGGATGGTGATTGCTGATGATTTTTTCCTTGCTTCTTGCCATTGTAACGTCCTACGACGTTATTTATTTTTAAATCTATTATTTATTAATTTAAACTATTTTTTCAAAATTCAAAACACAAATGATGATGTCAATTTCGAAACGTTATATTTTGAATGCGCGCTGTAATTTTGTAACACATGTCAGCATGTGTTACTTATTCGGCAATCGTTATACTTTAAAACTGATTATTAAGCGTTACACATTAGGAGTTGGTCAACGTATTCGGGCTTTAAAAGAGTCGAATTGGCCTCATTTTAATTAGTCTCGTGTTTAAGTCCGAACTCCGTACCTCGCGGTTCGTCCATTTGCGGAGATTTTTATTGTACTTCCAAGTACTCAATTGTGAATTTAAGAAGCAAATATATTTTCAATCATACTCGAAAAGAAAACTGTGAGTGCATCATTTCAACGATCTATCACCTATTATCCAAATAAGACGAGCAAGCAGAGAGAAAAAAACGAGGATAGCAGATGCAACAAAATAAGATAAGTGAAGCAGAAAAAGGTAAGTCAAATAAATACACTTAAAGTACATATCGGAGCGGGTAACGAGTCTAAACCCAGCCACTCATAATAATTCTATACGCGCTCTCAATAAATAATTAAACATACTTCATGTCCTCAAATACATGTCCTACCTATGAGGTGAGAGTGTAGGTGGGACATAACAATTGGTTCCGATACGAATCGAACAAGTGATTGATTTAATAAAAGCATGGCAAAAATAATAGAGCATATATCGAAATAATAGTAAAGTTGAAATAATTAAGATAAATAGATAACCATTTGATTAATTGAGTTCAGTTTTCTTTTTCCTAAGGTCTGCTTAGTAGCGACTTTTCCTTTGACCTGCTTAGTAGCGGTCACTCTAATTATTCCTTGGGTCTGCTGAGTAGCGACCTATCCTTTGATCTGCTCAATAGCGGTCACTGTTCCCAATTTTGTTCCGATTAATCAAATGAGTTTTGAAAACTGTCAAAGTAAAGTGATTAAAAAGAAAAGAAGTGGAAAAAAATTATTTTTGCAAAAATTATTGAACAATAGGAAGCAATTAATAGAGCAATTATCGAAAATAAATAGTGAAATAGATTTATTTTTGCAAATACCGAAAATTGAAGATAATAAAGTAGAAGTTGAGCAAGTAGATAAATCGCAATTTCAATTAGAACTAGGAATTAAATTTGATAATTTATTGAAATTTGCGGAAAATGAATTATTAATAAACAAATTGAGTAAAAGTCAGGACATATAATTCAATAAGTATAGCGAATGAACATATGACGGTTTAATTTGAGCAGTTTGTAAGTCCATCGGTGGTAAAAATTTGCAAAGTTGCAAAACGCGAAAAGTGGGTCGCGCGCTAGCGAGTTGAGTGGCCTGGTATACTACACATTTTATTAACGCGGACACAAATTTTTAACGCGGACAAAAATCTGTAGCGTGAACACGTTATTATAGAGCGGACATATCAGAATCGCGGACACAAATTTTTAACGCGGACAAAAATCTGTAGCGGGGACATGATCATTTTAGGCGGATAAATTCATTTTATGCGGACAGGTTCAATTTCTGTGGACGAATATAATTAGAATTGGCGATTATTTTCGTCGTGAATAAATTTTTATTGTGGACAGATATATTCAGGGCGAACTAGTATATTTAAAGTATATAGCAAATTATGTATAGTAAAAAATCAAATGAGTGATAAGGATAATAAAACCGTTGAGGATTCTTTGCCATTTAGAAAATTAACTCGGCAACAAATTCAGAAGCATCCATCATTTGAAAAATTGCTTGAAAAATCTTTAACGAGAAATCCGTTTAAAAGAAGTAGTAAAATACAAAGATCGCCTATAAAAACGTCGAGTTCAGGGAAAATATCATTGGACCAAATTAATTCTGGTACTGGTGCTATTAAAAAGGTTGTAAGTCCAATAGTTAAGGGGAATCAAAATTCTACGCCAAAAGTAAATAAAGCTAGTTCTGAGGAATTTTTCGACACTACAAATAGTATTTTAAATGAAACATTTCAAGTAGAAAATAGTAATAGGTTTTCAGATATTGGAGGTTTTCAAGCTGAACAAAGTTTAATAACAGGCACGTCAAAAGATATTTTACCTACATTTGATCAAGGGTATAATTCATTGAGTAATTCATTTTTTAAGAATATTGATGATATGAGTAAACAGAAGGACAATTTTGAAAAGACAGAAAATTTAGAATTTGATAAATTTTTAAATACAATAGTGAAAGATATTACAACAATAGAAGTTCAAAATAATACAGAAATTTCTGATACATTCGAGAATAGATCTGTTATAGAACAACAGTTTGAAAAATCCAATACTGATTTAATTAATTTAAATAATATAGAACAGGAGAACATTTCTGAAGCTAGTGAGTTTCAGGATACTAGTAAGGTTGCTCAAGTAGAAATAAATTGCTCTAGTGAAAATTCTGTGAACATGGCTCCTAATGGCACTGATAACACTGGTGACCAGTCAAATCGAAAGCCGATAAAATTGAGTTTAGAAAAGATTGCTAATTATGTACCGGATTTTGATGGAAAAAATATGTCACCAACAGACTACATAGATATTTTGAAAGACGTAAAAAATTTAATTGATGGTATTGATGAAAAAAATGTAACAAGTTTGCTAATATTTAGATTAAAGGGTGAAGTAGGAAGAGCATTGAGAAACAATAATTTGGATTCAGTTGCAGAGTGCGTATTATCTTACAATAATAGAGTTAAAGATTTAGTTTTAAAAATTAAAGAACTGAAAAAATTGGAGGGTCTTTCGGAAGCTGAGGAAAGAAGTTTTGCAGTGCAATTAGATAGTAAAGTAGCAAGTAGCTATAAAAAAGGGTTAAAACCTGAAATAAAATATGAATTGGGAAATGAAAACACATTTCCTCAAATGTCACAAGCTGCGCTTAAAATAGAAAAGGAATTAGAAAGACGAAAGGGTTTTAGTGAGAGTTTGATAAATAATTTTTATGGGGAAAAAGCCGAGCAATTAAATAAAGTCATGTTTTGTCAAATGTGTAAAGATCGCGATCATGAAGCATTATTTTGCAAAAATGCAGGATGTGTATATTGCAAAGAAGATGATCATGTCTCAAATAATTGTAATGTAGTCAAGGATAAAATAAAATTAATTTGTAATTTTTGCAGTAAATCGTGTCATTCAATAAGCTCTTGTAAATTGAATAGAAAACAAAACTTTCATTGTCAATATTGCCAAGAATGAAGCTTCGCAATGTACATATATTTTAGAGTATATATTATGTTCAAAATGTAAAGAACCAGGACATAATCCTAATAAATGTGTAAATTCATCTATTCAAAATTCAAGAAAATGTAGTTTTTGTAATAGCTTTAATCATACTGTTCAAAATTGTCCGGAAGTATATTGTACGCGATGTAATAAAAGAGGTCATACTACAAAATTCTGTACATTGGGTGAAAATAAATTTAGATTTTGTACAATTTGTGAAACTATAGAGCATGATAATAGTGATTGCGAATAACTTAAAATTCTAGTACAAGATTATAAGGCTAAGCAGCAAGTGAAATGTCAATTATGTGAAGGTTTAGGACATGAAGTAAAAGACTGTGAAAAATTTAAAGCAGTACAAAGTAATCAACCATTTAATAGAAACGGGTATAAGAGTAGCTATGCGAATAATAGGAATAATTTTAATAATGCTAATTACAATAATAATCAACAGCAGCAAAGATTTTATGGGAATAGATTCAAACAGGAAAATCAAAATAATTATAATAATGTGGGAGTAAGAAAAGTGTGTGAATATTGTAATTGGGGAGGACATTCAATTGATGAATGTAGAAAATTATCAGCTTTAAAAGCTTCGCAGGAAAAGTGTGGATTTTGTAATAAAATAGGTCATAGAGCTAGTAATTGTGATGAAGTAAAAAAATTAGAAAATCAGCAAAAACAATTTTGTTCAGGTTGTAAGGGTGTTGGTCATACTCTAAATAATTGCTTGAGAAAGAGTCAGGGAAACTTCAGTTCTCTTCCTGGAAGGAACGCGTAGGAAGGGATCATAGTAAAGCGTTCCCATTACAAATTAAGAGTAATGAAAATGATAAATTTAACAGTATGAGTAATAACGCATGTCAATATAAGAATGATATAATAGATTTGTTATTTGAAACCTATGTATTAAAGCTAGAAAATCTTTTGCAATATATTGAAATTACGGATGAATTTTCGAACACTACATATAAACTATTAGTAGATAGTGGTGCTCAATTAAATATTATAAAGAAAGATAAATTAATTGCTGATGTAATTAATACTAGTAATAGAATTCTGATTTCTGGAATTACGGAAAATTCCATTAGAACGTGAAACTATGTATTGTGGTGCTATTTATTTAAATTCAACGAATGAAAATAATTCTAAAGAAAGCGAGAATTCAGGTAAAATTGAAAGGCAAAGATTATTAATGGATACTATTAATTTAAATCATTTGTCGCGAAGAAAGCGGAAAATTGTAGAAAATTTAATTTTGAAAAATGAGGATATTTGTTGGTTAGAAGGTGAAAAGTTTGGAGTATGTGAAGTAGAAGAACATGAAATAAATTTAACTGATGAAAAACCTGTATACGTAAAACAATTTCCTTTAGAATATACATTAAAGCAAATTGCTATTTTAGAAACATAAAAATTAATTGAAAATAAATTAGTCAGACCGTCAACAAATCCTTTTAATGCTCCAGCTTTTGTCGTTCCTAAAAAGGGTTTGACAAAAGATGGTAAGAAAAAATTGAGATTAGTAATAGATTATAGGAAATTAAATTCTAAAACAATACCAGACCCATATTTGTTACCGAATATTACGGAAATTTTTGATAATGTCGGTAAAAATAAATATTTTACAACAATCGATATGGTTTCTGGATTTCATCAGGTAAAAATGAAAGAAGCGGATATTCATAAAACTGCTTTCAGTGTTCATCCTTTAGGTAGATTTGAATTTAAAGTACTACCTTTTGGTTTAGTCAATTCTCCTCGAGTTTTTCGAGGAGAATTGACTAAACCAATTCGAGAAAGCATTCGCAGTCAGCATATTTTAGATGAATATAATTATTGTCATTCCTTACCATTACTTTATAGGATCATTAGCAATTACAGTAGACTTTGAGACCATCATATGCATCTTCACATAGACTTCTTATAACACATAGGCATCTTCTCGTACACAAGAGATTTATAGCCCATATACCTGAAACAATGAATACACTCACAAAGAACAGATTCTTTACAAATAATATGTCGTTTATAATACAAAACACTTATCTAAAGTTGAACACTAGTGAGACTCAGAAGTTATCACAACAGCACAACATCCAGCTTGCATTAAACTACAGACAGCAGACGAAACAGCTGATGTCTGAATGCAATCTCGACTAGGTCGGTAAAACAGTGATTTCCTTTTCTATCTGCTGTAAGGTGCCATATTTTTAGGCGGTAATTTAAATTTGCACATATCTTTAATTAAAAAACTAAATTTAAATTACAAAACTAAATTTAAATTCTAAATTTATTTTATTTTGAACATTCAAAATAAAAAAAAATCTACGATTTCATAAAAATTAACTATTACAGTACGTAATGATTTAGTAAACAATTTGTGCTTTTTTTGTTGAAATAAAATTTCATTTTCAAAAAGAATTTGTGAACACATTGAATGTTACATTTTCTACAAAAACGCAATTGTTTTGAATAATCAAAAGCGCTATAAGACAAAAAATGAACAATACGCAATTTTGAAAAATTGTATTTTTTTGATATTTTGCCTATAACTTTGTAACAGAATTCTTTCGGGCAAAAAGGACTAAGACAGCTCATTCTACAGTACATTTGCTTTAAAAAAATCAAATAAAAAAAATTTTGATTTTTTTTTAATTTTAACTCAGGCATAACCCCTTAAATTAGAGACAAGCAAATGTAAATTTTTCCAGAAAGAAGTTGAGTTTTTAGGACATATAATTAGTGAACAGGGTATTAAAACCGATCCAAAAAAAGTAGAAGCTGTTAACGAGTTTCCAATTCCGAGAACGAGGAAAAATATTCGAGAATTCTTAGGTTTAGCTGGTTATTATAGGAGATTTATTGAAAATTTTGCAGATATAGCAAAGCCATTATCTATACTTTTACAAAAGACGGAAACATTTGTGTGGACCGACGAGAGACAAAAAGCTTTTGAAAATTTGAAACATGCATTAAGTTCTGCGCCCATATTACAATTTCCAGATATGGAAAAACCTTTTATTATTACTGCCGATTCGTCAAATTTTGCTCTTGGTTGTGTACTTTCGCAAGGAGAAATTGGTGAAGATAGACCAGTAGCATTTGCTTCTAGAGTTTTAAAGGCAGCAGAAAAAAATTACCATACATATGAAAGAGAAGCTTTGGCAATAATGTTCGCTGTAAAGACTTTTAGGAATTATATCTATGGGAATAAGTTTTATATTGTTACTGATCATAAGCCATTATTATCGTTTAAAACTGCTGATAAAAATTCGAGAGTACAGCGGTGGCGTTTGGAATTATTAGACTATGATTATGAAATTATTTATAAACCAGGAAAAAATAATGTAAATGCGGATGCTTTGTCGAGAAATCCAGTAGATAATATTCAGATTAATGTAGTTACTAGAGCTAAAAAAGCGAAACAGTTAAATTCTAAAGAGTTTACAGATATTTTGTCTAATGATCAGAAAATAGAAAAGTTAAATGAAGCTAGGATTAAGCAAAAAGAGAAAATTAATAAAAAAAGAGGAAATAAAAATAAACTAGTTGCTGAGAAAAATAATAGTTTAGATTTGTCAAAGGTAGATAAAAATAATAGTGAATTATGGGATAAGTCTATAGATAAAAATATTGTATATACTAAAAAACTAATTCAATATAGAAAAGACAATATTATACATTTTATAGATGATAAAGGCAACGGTTTGGACATAAATACTAACAATTTTATTAAGGAAAACAATATTTCCTTTAATATACGATTAAATTAGGTACAAATAGCAACTTTTAAAGCACTTAAAATTTTTGTTTTATGTATTGATGTAACTCAATCAGTTTTCATGATTAAAGAAAAAATGTTGCAGATATTTAAGCAATTAAGGAGTATTTTATTATCCGAGAAAATTGATCATTTTAGTATTTCAAGAGATATAAAAATACATAATTTAAATTGGTCAGATATAGAAGAAATTTTAGTGCAAGTATTTGAAAATTCTAGAGTAAAAATAGTGGTTTGCCTGAATTATATGCAATACGTAGATTTAAAAGATAGAGATAAAATTTTTTAGGAAAATCATGATAGTTTATTAGGGGGACATGCAGGTGTCATTAGAACTTTTAATCGTATAAGAGCTAAGTATTTTTGGGAAAATTTAAAACGGGACATAGAAGATAGAATCAAAAGTTGTAAAGATTGTCAGAGAAATAAATTGAAAAGGGTAAAAACACGTCAACCAATGGTAATTACTGACACTCCTTTCAAAACGTTTGACAAGGTAGCTATGGATAGTAGGACCTTTGAATGTGACTAAAAATAATAATAAGTACATTTTAACTATACAAGATCAATTTTCTAAATATTTAATTGCAGTACCGTTACCTGATCAAACCGCTGAAACGGTAGCTGATGCCTTCATAAAAAAATTCATATGTATTTTTAGTTCTCCAAAAGTAGTGCTAACTGATAGAGGTACAAATTTTACAAGTAAATTGATGAAAGCTGTAGCAAAAAGGTTTAAATTTTCAAAAATTGAAACAACTGCTTTTTCACCACAATGTAATGGTTCTTTCGAAAGAGCTCATCACCCATTGTGTGAATACTTAAAGAATTTTTCTTCTAAAAATATTTCTTGGAATGATTTATTAGAATTAGCACAGTTTCAATATAATACAAGTATTCATAGTGCACATAAATTTATGCCATATGAATTAGTATTTGCTTATCCACCAAATTTACCTTCATCTGAACCTTTAAGAGTTTCAGAACAATTACCGACATATAATAATTATTTATCTAATTTAATTACAAATATGAAAGAAATTGCTAATTTAGCCCGTGAAAATTTGATAATTTCAAAAGAAAAGTCCAAAACATACTATGATAGATTTATTAAACCAGTAAATTTTGAAATAAGAGATGAGGTATGGTTGATTAAAGAACCAAAACCTGGAAAATTAGAAAAAAATCATAATCTTGGACCTTTTGAAATTATGGATGTATCAAAAAATGGCAATATTACTATAAATAAAGAAGGAAAGCAAATAGTAATTCATGCAAATAAATTAATATTGTTTAAAAAGAAAAATTAATAGAATCAATTTGATCTCAGAATTCAAGATGGTGTTTATCTTTATTATCATTTTTCAAATATTCTTAAAAGTTACTGAAGCTACCATAGGCTACGATTGCGGCTCATCGGCACCTAACATAACAACATACTCTCTATTGGACTCTGGAAATTGCGACTTTCAAGACAATGAAGTAAATTCATCAAGTACTATTATTGAACTTATACAAATAGTAGATTTTCGTTCTATTCCAATTATTCAGTGTAAAGTTGAAATTCATAGAACTATATTTTCTTGCGGAATTTTTGGTCATTTGATACCAATTGAAAATGCGGAACAACAATACATTAAAGAATTAAGTCATGAACAATGCGAATTAATTCATGAAACGGGAATTTTTAAATATGATAACGTTCATACTATTTCGGATTTAAAAGTAAATTCAACAACTACTAAAGGCATTGATTTTGCGGGAAGTGCGGCGGATAGATCGTGTTCTGGTACGGCTTATGCAGACAATTTCGGATCATGGAATAATGTCTTTGTTCGTGGCTTAATAAAAATTACGTTGATACAAAATAAG
>JACCIB010001199.1:0-48690 GCA_018906965.1 Philotrypesis tridentata
AGATCCGTGGACTACGGGTCTTTTAGTTTTAATTCAATGGTTTATTTACTCAAAGAGTCACAATTACCAATATAACACAAAAAACTAGTTTTTTTGCTACTAGAAAAATCTAATGAAAATCTAAATTGACTCTAAATGCAATAAAAATCTAAGTGAAATCTGGTCTAGGTAGTTAGGCCGTTCTCTGAGGAGTTAGGCCTCGCTCTCCTAATTGCGCTCTTGGAGGCGCTTCTGGGCCTCCCCTCTCCTAATTAACGCGCTCTCTCCTCCGCTGCTCTCTCTCGGTTTTCTCTGTCTTACTTATGGGCTTGTATAGGCCTTGACGACAATGTAGCCGAGAGAGTGCAGCGTCAGCGATGCACGTGTCGAACGCTGCCGACGGCGGGGAGGCTGCTGATAATCGCAGAATTCTTGACACAGGATACTTTTGTGTCCTTGAATTCTGCGCCTATCTTAGCTGTGGTGATCGTCCGGGGTCTTGGCCCGACAAGTAATTTATTAATTATTTTGTCGAGCCAAGCCGCAGAAAAGTCGTCACATGACATCCTCCCCTCGTTGGGAACGTTCGCCGTCCCGGTGAACTTGTGATATATAAAAACATGACACATGTGACGAATGCGTGTGGTGGTTGACACTGCTAGTGTGATGGCTGCGTTGCTGCTACTGGTTTACGGGTCCTGTGGATGGTGATGGGTGGTTAAATAATTTTGGTTATATTTAACTCTGATTTAGATATCTTTATTTAAAAAAAAAATGTATTTGAATAATAATGTGAATGATAATGGGATGCTTTTTTGGTCCCTGGGTCCTTGATACGTGTGTCCCTAATCTAGCTCCAGGCTCATTAGCGACAGCGTTTCAAAAATCTCTGTGAGCTGGGCCTCGTCGATCATTTGGACGTCGGTATCTTTGATTGCCTGGATTTCCGCGTTAATGAGGGTCATGGCAGCGGTTTGTTCTTCATCAGTGCTGTGGTCTAGGTCCAGCGGTGGGATGGTCGTGTCCAAGGGGTGCAGTTGTTGGACCGTGGACGCGTGTGGTCTTCTGAGGCGGGCCGTGGATTTCTCCGCTTCCTCCAGTTTGCTCTGGAGCATTGTGGCGGCCACTTCCTCCGCACTCATGTCCAGATCTATAAGATCAGACGTCGAGCTGGTTGAGTCTGAGCTGGTACTGGTGTCCTGCTTGGCTGGTCGATGAGTGGGGTGCGTGTGCGATTGTTTGCTGTTTGCTGTTGGTAGGCTCCTTACAAGACTCCGCTTGGGTAAGCATGTCCCTGTAAGGCAAGGTCATGCCCGCACTCGTGGCGTACGGGCACATGACCATTTTGCAGGAGGCAGACCCGGTAGGTGGTCTTTCTCCTGCCGTGTGTCAAGCAGTCGTTTGCACACTTGGTGCATTTTTTCGATACGGTTTTGGTCCGTTAGCCAGTTTTTTAAGGACACACCAGCGTGGGTCTTGTAGCGGGAGCTACATTTTTTTCCATCGCCCTTTTGGCGTCCTCTGCCAACGAAGTACTGGATAAACGCCAAGTACTTTTGTAGAGGGTGTTTGGCGGGGTCGAATCCAGGCAGTTCGTAAAAATAGATATGGTCCAGTGGTCCAAATTCCATGAAGTGATGGATGGTGGTCTCCATCGCTTCCGTCATTGGAACCGGACACAAAAGCGGAGCCCTTCCGTGTCGTCTGACGGTGCTGCGGTGTTGGCTGGCTTGCCCTGCTCCTGCGCATTTGGTGCGGGTTTTTCTACATACACTGCGTGTATGTAGAGCACTCTCTCCAAATGCGCTTTTGCGTCATAGTGTATGGTCAGCTTTTGATGACCGGTTTTGCTGTTGGTTTTGTGGGCAATGTTGCACTGCCAATGGCCCTGAAGTGTTGCTCGATTTGAGCTCGGCTGCCGATGAATATCACCTCCATTTTTGTGTCCGTGGGTATAATACGGAGAATGCTTGGTGGGTCCCTGGACTCTTCTGTTTGAGGAGTGGTCACTGGGTCCTTTGCTGGTTTGGCGGTCACGGCGGTGGAGTTTTTCGGTTCTGGACTATCTCGATTGCATTAGCTGGTCCGGAGTGTAGAGTAGTTGTAATGCTGAGGCGGTGCAGCGTTGGTCCCTGTACTGCACGGTGATCTTGTTGTCCTGGCGGTCGAGGATTTTGAGGTCGCCAATTATCTCGAGACGGTCAAAGAACCATCCTTCCATCGCCCTGGAAGTGGACTTCCACCGTATTGTTGTCCGCTGTATCTCATATCCGTTACGCGCCAGCGTCGTAATGGTAATGAGATCGTCGCCGGTGGCCTCTTCCTCAGAGAAGTCCATCAGGAAGAATTGTTGCCGATTTTGTCCATCTGAAAGAAAAATAATATTTTGGTCTATTATTATGTCATGGGGTTTTGTTGGTTTAGATTATGCTATTTGGTTTGCATATGTTTTATTAAAGCGATTTGATGGTATGGTCTATTCTATACTCATGTCATCACTGTCTATGTACCTATTTTCTGATATTCTAAGAAATGTTGTGTGTTGCTGTCTAATCCTATTTCTATGGTGTCTTCAACGTATTTTGGGTTAGGTCTGTCGTTTGGTCGTATAGCGGAGGTTTTTATGGTATAGAGTGCGTCCATTTTTGTTGGTGGTGTGGTATGTTTGGTGTGTTGTTTTGGGTTGTTCGTCAATGTGTTGGCTTGACCTGATTTTTGTTGGTTGTCGGTGGTCCAGGCCCGTTGTTTTGGGCACGTTTGTTCGTGGAGTGTGTAAATGTTTGTGTTGATACTTCTGGCGCATGGTGCATGGAATTTGGTTTCCATGATGTTGTGCGTAATTTTCGGGTTTTTCCTTGGTTCAGCGAAAGTGGCTTTGTAGATTGGGTCACTTGCGTTTCTCGCTTTTTCTGCATTGTGTGGGTGAAAATATTCTACATAGCCGTAGCAGAGTCCCCTTTTTTGTCTCTGATTGTGTTGTAGTACACTAATTCGCCAAATTGTACGAAATGTCTGAAGAACATTCATCTTTCTCTTTGTCTTTGCCGTCCCATGGTAGGAGGCAAAATAATCTTGTTGGTTTGTTGTCGTTGTTGGTTACGACATGTACTTCTGATCGGATCGTTGATGACGCTGTTGGTTGATGGTTGGTGTTTAAGTTCCTTCATGGTGTTGTTGGTTGGTTTTTCTTTAATTTTGCAGTGAGTTCTTGTAAAATTTTGGTCTTTATAAGAACTGACTTTAGGTGGTTTGCTTCAATGGTTTCTTTCTTTGTTTTGAATTGCAATGAGATTTTTCTGCTTGTGGGGTCCGTGCGATGGTCTTCTATTTCTATTGCTTGAGGATTGCCGATCATTTCGAATTGTTTTATGACCATCCATATGGGTGTGGTGGTTTTGGTGAAGATGGAGATTGATGTGTTTGGATCCATGTTTTTTCTTTGTTGATTGCTAGTGTGTGTAAAACAATTCGTTATTAATTTGATTTATTAGTATGCGGAGGGGTTAGTATGCTGCCTCTGCTATTTGGGTGGGTAGTGTTAATTTTTGTTCTGGTTTTGTGTGTAGTGTTTTGCTGTGTGATGGTTGGTTTGGGTGTCCGTTTGGTGTAGTTCTGTAAAATCTGTGTTTTCTGTTTTGAAGTAATTTTGTCTGGGTTTTTTATTCTTGTTGTTTTTACTTGGTTTTTGGCATTTTAGTGTGAATTTATATTTATTTTTGATTATTATTATAGTAATATTATTAGTATTAGGGATTGTAGTGAAATTCCGCCGTATATGAAATTACTGGTTGTGTTGATGTGTTTTTGTGTTGTGCTATATATTTTAGTTCGGTTAATATCTCTTTAAAGGGTTTGTTATTGTATTTGCTTTGTTGGGCTTTTTGGTTGGTGGGTGTTTCTAATAGTGGTATTAAAACTGTTATTTGGTTGTCATGATTTAATTCTGGGTAGATGTCGAAGATGTTTAGTTCTATGTTTGGTTTATAGATGTGGGTTATTTCTGTTGATTGTATATATTCTCCGTAAATAGTTGTTTCTAGTGGTTTTGCTGTGCATTGCGGTGAGATTGCTATTATTCCTGTGCCTTCTAGGCGGATGATTGTGGGTTCTATTTTTGAGCATGAAATTCGCAGTTGGTCTGTGGTGGTTGAATATAACCATGATTTGGTGTATGGTAAATAGGTCCAGTGGGTTTGTATGTTGTTGATGTATTTCATGTTACAGTAGTTTAAGGATTTCGTATTGGTGTCAAGAGTAGTGTTAGTTCACAGTCTGTGGCGCGGGTATGTCTTGAAATGCTGCCAATACTGGGCATATTTCTGCATAGTGTGTTGATATACATTTGCTTTTCTCCATTTCATTGAATTTTGTGAATTTTTCTTGGTCTTTGCTTATTGCTATGTAGGTGTGTGTAGGTTTTATGTATGCTGATCCTAGTGAATTATTGTTAGTATTTTGTGGTATTGGGATGCCATGCATTTTGTATAATTGATATTGGGTTCTGTCGACGAGCGGTATATGCAATATTGCTATTGTTTTCCCGTCTTGATGTATGGCATCTACTTTAGCTATTTTGATTATTTCTTCTGTTCTGATGTGTTCTGAAGGGGTTGGTAGGTCTAAGTCAGTTGGTAACTCTTTTGATGTCTGTTGTTATTTGTTGTAACGTGTCTGCATCGATTAGGTCGGGGTGTATTTTGGCTTGTTTTAAATCTTTTATAATTTGTAGTAATTTCTCATTATTGGTTATGAGGTGGTCCATGTGGGCTGTTAGTCTTCTTGAATAGGCCGATGTGTATATTAAGTTAATATATATATAATGTATATTATGTTAATGTTAGTGATTTTTGGTATGCTTGTAGCATCATTTCATGTTTTTCTGTTATGTTGGTTAGTTTCTTCAAATTTGGTCGAGATTATGTGGGTGTTCTTTTCAATGAGGTGTATTACTTTTGTTTGGTCCTGGAACAATTGGTCAATGTTGGTGTTGACTTCATTTATGTCATCAGTGGTGGCTAGTCCGAACAGACTTTTGCTGACTGTTCCTATTATGCCGAGTGGTGCTAGTCTTTTGGTTCTGATGCTGTTGGGGTCTTTGATGGTGGGGTACTCTGTGTGTCCTATGCTGTTCATCGTTTCTTTGATGTTATTTCTTACTGCATTTAGCATTTCTGTTTTTAATGTGATTATGTCTGAGTCCAGGGCGGCTTGACATCTCGTTTGGTCGACTGCTTTGGTGCATTGCTCCATTAGTGTTTGGTATTGTTCTATTGGTGCGTTGTTTTTTAGGAAATTGGTCCATTTGTATTATTATGTTAATTTTCCAATCCGCTCTTTGGATGCGGATTATGTCCATTTTTTCGAAATAAATTCCTGGATTTGAGTTCAGGGTCTCTAGTTGGCGAGTTTGTTGTGTGTTGCCTCTTGCATGTAATGTGAGGACTGAGATAATTATCAGTTGAATCATCCTGTAATTGTCATGTTTGTTAGGTTTCTCATTTTGAATTTTCTGAATCTGAGTTGATATAAGCTAGTTTGAGTTTGTCGATGTGTTTACGTGTTCTTTGTCCATTATCGTCTTCAAGTATTACGTTTTTTCTACCTACGAATTCAATTATTTTTAGAGGTTTGTTTCTGTTTGGTTGGTATTTGTTTGTTCTCGGTTCTTTGATGAGTCTGGCATAATCGCCAATTTTGCCTTTGAAAGTTTTGCCTTTCTTGTCATATCGAGCTTTGGTTTTCATTTTTTCTATGATTTGTTTTTCTCCTGCTAAGATTTTCATTTCGTTAAGTCGTAAGAGTAAGTCGCGTGTATAGTCGTTGTACGTTCGTAGTTTTTCGTCCGCGGGTATTTTTATGGGAAAACGTGCTGTTTTGCCGTAAACTAGTTCGAAGGGGGTGAAGTTAGTTGCTGTGTGGACGCTGGTGTTATACGTGAATGTGGCAAAGGGAGCTAGATTATCCCAGTCGTCGTATTTGTTGGAATACATACGCACAAATTCCATCAAGGGTGCGTGGCTTCTTTCGAGTGAACCGTTTGTTTGTGGTCTATAGCCCGAGGTTTTTAGGTGGTTGATTTTAAATAGTTTTAGTAGGGTGCCAACTATTTCAGATAAAAAGGATGTTCCTCTGTCTGACAGAATTGCTCGAGGTGCACCGAATTGGCAAATTAGATTTTTAGCTAACGCGTCGGCGATGGTTATGGCATTCAGATTTTTGATGGGTATCGCTAGTAAAAATTTGGTTAAATTGCATTGTATAGTTAGGAGGTGTTGGTTACCTCTTGGGGTCTTTCTGAGTTTGCCTACTGTGTCGATTGACACTTTATCAAATGCTTCAATTGGGGTGTCTGTTATTATCATTGGGTTTCTGATTTGAAATCTTTCTATTTTTTGTTCTTGGCATTTGCTGCATTTGCGTATGTGATCTAATACGTCGTTTCTCATTCCTGGCCAGTGATATCTTTCTCTTATCTTTTGATATGTTTGATTGATGCCTTTGTGTCCTCCTGCTAGACTGTTATGTAGTAGTTTTATGATTCTTGTCCTGTCTTCTTCTGGTGGTTGTTCAATTTTTCCATAGCATACTGTTATTGAGATTGGGGTGTTGTTAAATGTTTCTTTATGTTTTTCACAGACGAGTCCTGGTTCGAAGTTGTCTGTTAGATCACCTCGTCTTGAGATTCTGAAGCTGTTGACGCGTTGTTGCATGAGTGTTGATTTTAGATTGGTTAGGGCTTTTTTGAGATCTTCTACGTTATTGTTGCTGTAGTATTTTTCTTTGAGTACTACGGAGAAGATGTAGTGACCTTTGAAGGGTGTGATTATTGTTTGGAACACTCGTGGTTTTTTCCACTTCATGTGCTCTAGGTTTATGGCTCCTATTTCGCTCAGTAGTGTTGAGATTGCTGATGCGTTTTCGCAGTCTCGTGATATGAAATGTACGATGTTGTCTCTCTTGTAAGTTAGACAATGTCGTACTGATGCAATTGCAGTTTTTGTAGCTTTTGGGTTTATTTCTGTTGTTGTGTCATATTCTTCATTTTGTGTTGTTGTGCCGTTTTTGTTCATGGATTGTACGTTGGTTGGTGGCATTGGTGCTTGAAGGTTCGGTACCACTATTTGGTTTGTGGTTTCTGGAGGTTCAGAAAATTCTAGTTTTTGGGTATGGTTTGTTTGGTTGGTTTCTATTTCTGTGAGTATGCCCATTGGTCTTGCTTTTGTTTTGTTAACGTGTGGTGTGCTTTCTGCAACTGGGTTTTTCTTTGTTATTTTGGTGGTGTCGGATATTCTTGTTGGTTTTCGTATTATTATGCTTGCATCTTCAGTGTCGTCTTCAGTTTCTGGTTCTTGGTTCTCTGATTGTTCCATTCGTGCTTGCATTTTTCTGCGTGTTTCATCGATGAGTTCTTGTACTCTTTCTCCGAGGACTTCGTCTTGTTGCTCTGTGCCATAGTGTGGGTTAAGTTCAAATAGACGAAATCGTATGCTGTCTGATACGTCACCGTCATCCGAAAAGTGCGTTGGTAATGGCGGTTGCGTTTCAGAGTCATCTGAGTCGTTGTGTGTGTCTTCGTATCTCGCTATTGATTCTTCTAGTTTCCTGCTTGCTTGCTCTATTTCTTTTCTGTTTAACGTGGTGTTGAATGTTGATTCTGTGTCTGAATTTTCTGAGTCGTCTGACTCGGTGTCATTTGTTTGATTTATTGCACTCGCATGAATTGCTATGTTGCTGATGGTGCGTTCTTGACTGTCTATGGAGGAGGAGAAGCTGTTTTCATCCTCTGATGCCGGGCTTTCAGATTTGTCGTTGTTTATTCTTAGACCACTGTATCTTGGGTCTTTTATTGGTGTCCGTTCTGTCGAGCTACCGTGCAGTGCTGTTGATGACATTATTGATGAATGTGCTGAGGATGCATCACTGAACGCGTCCTCTTCGGATTGTGTTTCATTTGTGGACTCTTGCGTGGTTACCACTAGTTTGGGAATTTTGTTAGTTATTTTGGGTTTGTCGGTTGAGGTTTTGGATTTGCCTTTATTTGTTGGTGTGATACCTTTTATGTATTGTGCTACTTTGCTTTGCACTTGTTTGGTTTTTGCTCTTGTTCTTTGTGCTATTAGACTGTGGTCCGCTGGTGGAGCTATTTTGCAGGTTTTTGCACCTAAGGGTCTACCTCTGCCTTTTGGTGCGGCCTCGGTTGCTCCTACTGATTTTGCTCTTGATCTCTGCATATCTTGTCCTTTTGATGTCGAGGGTTGAGGTGAGTTTGTTTTGTTGGCTGAGTTGGTTTGTTTCGATTCTTCGACTACCATTATTTTTAATTTAGGAAGTTTTTCATTAATTTCTTCTTCTGTTGGTTCTGGTGGATTTCTTGATAGGGCGTCAGCGTTTCTGTTCAACTTTCCTGGTTTGTATTTGAACGTGTACTCGTATCCTGTGAATCTGAACATCCACCTCATGAGGCGTTGGCCGGGGTCTTTGCGGCTGTGCATCCAGTTGAGTGGTTCGTGATCGCAGACGAGAGTGAATTTCTTGCAGAGTAGATACGGTCGGAATTGATGCAAGGCGTAGAGTACGGCCAGACATTCTTTTTCCGTTGTAGTGTAGTTTCTTTCAGCTGCTGTGAAAAATTTTGAGAGGTATTGCACTGGGTAGTCGAATCCATCTTTTTGTTGACTCAGGACTGCTCCCATTGCATAGTCTGATGCATATGTGGTTAGGGTGAATTCTTTTTGAAAATCTGGGAAGATTAGTATCGGTGCAGATGTGAGACAGTTTTTGAGTTTTTGGAAACTTTTTTCCCATTCTTCGGTCCATTCGAATTTTACTTTTGGTGATACTAGTTTTTGCAATGGTCTTGAGATGTCAGAAAAGTTTTGTATAAATTTTCGGTAGTATCCAAACATACCTAGAATTTCTTTGATGTTTTTGCCGTTCTTTGGCGTTGGCAATTTGGAGATCGCTTCGACTTTTTGGGAATTTGGTCTTATTCCCTCGGCACTGATGATGTGTCCTAAGAAAGCTACTTCTTTTCTGAAAAATTCAATTTTGTCTGGTTGCAACACTAGTTTGGCTGACCTTAGTCTGTCTAACATTTTTCTTATTCGTTGTTCATGTTCTTGCAATGTGCGACTGTAGACTATTATGTCGTCTAGGTATACCAACATTTCTAGGTTTTGTAGTCCTCTCAGAACTTTCTCCATTAATCTCTGGAAAGTCGCTGTTGCCTTTCGCAAACCTTCGGGCATTCTGGTGTATTCGTAGTGACCGTTTATTGTAGAGAATGCCGTTTTATAAGAATCTTCGGGAGCCATTGGGATTTGTTGGAATCCGCTTGCCAGGTCAAAAATCGAAAAGTACATGGCTCCGCCTAATTGGTCCATTATGTCTGTAATATTGGGTAGCGGGTATGCGTCCCTTATTGTTTTCTTGTTGAGTTCCCTGAAGTCTATGACCATGCGCCATCTTGGATTACCTTTGCTGTCTGGTTTTTTAGGTATTATCCAGATAGGTGAGTTACATGGAGAATTTGATTCTTTTATGATATTGTCTTTTAATTTCTTTTCAACGCTCTCTCGGACGACTTCTTTGTGTTTTGGCGGGTGTCTATATTGTCTTGTATTTATTGGTATGTTGTCTTCTAGATGTATATGATGTTGTATCATGTCGGTGCATGATAATTTGTCTCCGGGCAATAGAAATCTGTCGGTGTAATCTTCTATTATTCGGTCTACAATATTTGTTTCTTCTTCGTTGAGGTGACTTTTTCTGATGGTCTTTTGTATTTCATGTTTTCTTAGTTCTATGTTCGTGATTTGTTCACCGTCGTAGTCACTGTCTAGTTCTTGCAAAAATGTCGCTTCTGTTTCAAATGGTATAAGCTCTGTGGGGTTATAGGGTTCTATTGTGAAGTCTTTTACGTCCGTATTTATGGCAAGTATTTTGCAGGTGTTGTTGTTGTTTGTTACAACTCCTTCTCCCACAAATACGTTTTTGTTCGGTATTACAATTTTTGGTATGTAGCCTTCTTTTAAATCTGAATTTATCAGATTTATTTGGATTACTTGCCTGCTTCTGGCTTTGAGTGTGTGTGTCGTCGTTTCTTTGTTTGAACGTATGGTATGCGCTTCGTTGATGACGTGTGCGATGTTGTCGATGGTTGTAGCTGTGTTTGTCGTATCTTCATTGTGGTTGATGGACAGTATGCTTACTGGGTCTAACAAGTTCGTTGCTGGGTGTTCGTTGTCGATGCTGTTGATTGTGCTTAGTGTGAGGACTTTAAGTCCTTTGCATTTGTTTGCTCTTTTTCTGTCTTCAAGTTCTTGTTCATGTCCCAGGAATGGTATTGGATTCATCACGTCACTGTTTACTACTAGTGCGTGATAATGGTATGAGATTATTGCTTCGACTTTCTCTAAGTACTCTCGACCAAGCATTGCATCGTACGGTATCGGAAAGTCATTGTCGACAATGTGAAATTTTGTAGGTTGTTTCAATATGTCTAGGAATACTGTACCAAGCGTTGTGATGGTGTTTGGTGTTATACCTCCTAGATTTTTGGTTTCTGTGGGGTCATATGGTACGCTGTTGTGAAGTACTTCCAATTTTATGAGGTTGATGGCTGCTCCACTGTCTACCATGAATGTGAGCCATGGTTTCATGGTACCTTGTGGTATATGCAGTTTGATGACAGTGGCTTCTACTTCTTTAGCCGACTTCTCAATTCCCCTATTGTAGGTGGGGTAGATGTTAATGGTTCTTTGATCGATATCGTCATTACTTTTGTTTGTGACGCATCTTTTTGTAGATTGTTGATTGGGCTGATCTTGATGGTTGCGTTGTTCCGTTATGTTTGTTAAATTCTGCGTTTGTTGGTTCATGTTTTGTGCATTCTGCATCTGTTGAGGTTTTTGTTGCTGTTGTGGTCCATGCATTAGCGGCATTTGATACATCGGCATTTGTTGCATTCCCTGCATGGGTGGCATTGGCATCATGGGTGGCATCATTCCATATGGATATGGGAGCATGTTCTGGCTCGCCAGGTTTTGGTATTGGCGAGCCGTTTGGTAGTTTAAATTATTTTGTTGTTGGTTGCTATTTTGTTGGTTGTAATTTTGACGCCAATTTTGCTGCATCAAGGGGCGCGGTAGCGCCTCGATGGCAAGTATAAGGTACGCCAGTACATACGCCGCCGTCGGGCGCTATAGCCAGACCCTATATACGTCTCATAGGCCCTGTTGGAGATGTGACATTCGGTTTTCTTCGCATTAAGAGCTTTGTTTCTCACTTATGAGCACTCAAATGAAAGCTTGGAATAAAACTAGCAAAATCACTTCAGGATCATATATTGTGAAATGGCTTCTATCAAAAGATATTATGAAATGAAGGTTCGGGGTCACGAATTCTTCAACGCGAAAATTCTTCTCCCGTGGCGAAAAATGTTCTCCCCGGAAGTACGTCATAGTTCGTGACGTCAGCTCTACGTATACTATTGCTTGCATCTATACAGTTCATCAAGTGTACAGAAGAGCAGACGATAGTGTATTCACATTTTTTGATTTTTCAATACAATAACACATATGCAGTGTTAAAGAAAAATAAGTATTGTACAAAATAAAGTACCAAAGTGATTTTATTTTCAACATAATATGTAATTTATAAAGCTGGGTTTGATGAAATATTTAAAAACTGACAGATATAATTATGAAAAATTTTCACAAACAAGACTAATAGCCTCAAATTAGATAAGTATTTAGTTGTACTTTTTTTTTTTAAATATACAATACATGAAAGATTCATGAACTGATTCTTTGTTAAAATATATCCTTTTATTTTTCAGGTTTTTTTACTATTAGATTATATAAAGAAATAACTATTCTGTGATGTGGCAGCTAGTAAAGTGTTAAGAATTCATCTTTCAAGAAAGTTTACGTTGTTGAATTGAATATGTAACTTTTTCTATCGTCTCCTGGGTTCACCTTTCAAGCAAGTTTCTACATTCTTGAAGTGGATGTGTAATTTTTTCTATCGTCTCCAGGGAGGTAGACTCTCAGGCTATTCGTCGAAAGGGATCCTGATGAGAAGCTAGTGACAGTGTTGTATTTTCATCATCCAAGAATCAAAGAAAATTTATACAGAATTTCCAGTTTATATAATTTTCTTGTGATGTGACAAGTTGGTTAAGTGTTACGATTATATTCAATCTTCCACGCAAGAAAGTTTCTACAATTGTGGAAGTGCTTATGAACAATTATTAAATGTTCCTATCGTCTCCTGGGAGATAGACTCTCAGGCTATACATCGAAAGGGATCCTTACAAATAGCTAGTGTGTTTTATTGTCTTGGTTCAAGAATCGAAGAAAGTTTTAACATAGAGAATATTCAGTATAAGGAAAAAATTGTCTTGTATTGTGAGAAGCTAGTGAAGTGTCAAGAATATGCATCGCTCATGCATGAAAGTTTCTAAGTTGTTTAAGTGTATATGAATAATTCATAACTTTTTCTATCGTCTCCTGGGAGGTAGACTCTCAGGCTATTCGTGGAAAGGGATCCTGATGAGAAGCTAGTAAAAGTGTTGTATTTTTATGGTTCAAGAATCAAAGAAAATTTATACAGAATTTCCTGTTTATATAATTTTCTTGTGATGTGACAAGTTGGTTGAGTGTTACGATTATATTCAATCTTCCACGCAAGAAAGTTTCTACAATTGTGGAAGTGTTTATGTTAACTTTTCCTATCGTCTCCTGGGAGATAGACTCTGAGGCTGTACGTCAAAAAGAATTCTTATGAATAGATAGTAAAAGTGTTTTATTTTCTTGGTTCAGAGAATATTCAGTTTATAAAAGGAAAAAATTATTTTCTATTGTGAGAAGCTAGTGAAGTGTCAAGAATATGCATCGCTCATGCATGAAAGTTTCTAAGTTGTTTAAGTATATATGAATAGTTTATAACTTTTCCTATCGTCTCCTGGGAGGTAGACTCTCAGGCTGTTCGTCGAAAGGGATTCTTATGAATAGCTAGAGAAAGTGTTTTATTTTGTTTTTCAATTACCGTCAATATTTCCTAAAAATTTTTTAAATTGTTCCAAAGTCTAATTTTGGTACATTTATGCATTTATTAGAGAGAGATGGAAATATTTTTTAAAATTTATTTTTAAATGAAACTAAATAAAAATGATTAATGAGCATGGATGTATTGATTATAATTAATGGTTTATTGACTTTTATATAAGTCAAATATCCTTGAAACTATTACATATGGAGTATATGGCACCTGGGTGCGCTTTTCAAAGTATAAAATCTTGATTAGTTTATTTTAATTATTGTAAATGTTAAAACTGAATGTATACGGATATTCTATAGTATTTTTATAATGTCGTGCAACAAAATTTCTCTGGATTACACTAATATTTCACTGTTTTACCTACATTTTTTTAACAAGTCATTTTTAATAAACTTGTGCTTTTTAATAAATAAGCTGTTATATTTATTTCTCACAGAGAAACCAAGACGTGTGATATTCTGGGACTTTCACAGGTTTTTTTATAATGAGTTAAGCTATCTTTTCAAATGTTTGTGTCTTCGATATTGATGATCGATCAAGTTGAACACTTGTTTTTAAGGCTTAAAAGGTTTATACGTAGAATCACTCAGAAGAATTTTGGTCACTCTGAAAATTAAAAATAACTAAGTTTTCGTTAAACATACCAATCAGAGGGATATCATGAGAAATTTGAAGTTTACCATATAGACCAATTTCAAAATAATCATCATATAAGGCATTCAAAATTGAAGAGCTAAAAATTGGTCTAGACGATAAACTTTAAATTTCATATGCTATCCCTCTGATTGATTTGCTCAATTCAAAAATAGTTATTTTTAATTTTCAGAATGCCAGAGTTCAGGCAGTTTCCAGAATGTGGGTTGAGCGTCTCTTTTCCTAAAAGGTAAAAAGATCATACAAGTTTTCAAGCCCACTACTTAGAGGGATAGTATAAGAATTTTGAAGATGGTATAGTTTAGCAGTATTGAGATAATCAGAGATTAGAAATTTCAAAATTCAATAATTCAAAACTGCTGAGCCGTATCAACTGGAAAATTTTTAGATTATCTCTCTAAGTGACTGGCTTGACAATTTATATTATCTATATACATTCAACAGATCATAACGGAATGGAATCTTTTTGCCATGCCTGGTTAGGTCACTCTAGTGTATATATTGTAGTTCATAAATAAACACTACGTTAGTAGCTGATTGCTTTAAATACATCTTACCTTAAAAGCTATAAATTTAGAATATATTTAATAAACTATAACTTGTTTGCTAAATGACTCAATTCAATTTAGAATAGAACTCAATAGAACTCAATAGAACTCAATTTAGAATATATTTAATAAACTATAACTTGTTTGCTAAATGACACTATTCAATATTGACACTAAATTTATGACGTCAACCGTGTAAGTATTTATGTGAAAGTCATACAGGGGATACCACAACTTTACTGATACTATTTTTTACAGGTTTTCATAAAGTTTGAATTCGATTACAGTTTTCTAAACGTTTACCGAATTAGGTGGGTTGCATTAAAAATGATAATACATCTATCATAAAGAATCATAGGGATATTGGAAATTAACTTACATATACTTCTTTTTATTCTAAATATTATTTTCATTATTCCATAATATAGATTGAACAATTGTAAACGATACGATATAAACTTGTATAAATATTAAAATGCTATATCACTCATGGTCTGCATGACAATAGTATACGTAACGTACAAATGCTTTCGAGAAAGCAGTTATCAGTTAATTAATTAGCAATAATTTTAGACGTACAGATTTCTTTGATGTACATTTGCGAAACAAATCATTATGGAACTTAACATAAAATTTAGTGTCAATAAAGGAAAAAAACGCGCTATTCTATTTACCTGGAGGGTGGTGTGAAAAAGATAGATTTCTTGGTAAATAATAATGATCTAAAAAAACTATTTACTCTACAGATAGTGTCTAAAAAATAATTATTATTATTATTACAATAATCCACGAGCAAATGTACATTAATATTTTAAATTTATTACTTATTTAGTTGATGTTAACTATTCTTTGTAATTTACATATTATATACCTTTTAAAAGTAGTGAAATCTCTCCCCCCCCCCTAAACAAACCTTTTCAAGGTAAAAGGCTGGCAAGTATAAGGTCGTTTCTTCATGTAAAAATTAAAGATTAATTTTACAACTCTTGATAACCTTAATGTAAAAAAAACTCTTAATAACACTTATGCAGACAAAACCAAACTTTTATTAACATTCATACAGACAAAATAAAAATTCTTAGAGCTTACTCTAAAATTCAACTTTAATTTTCAAACTTCGACAACTCTTATGTAGTCGAAATTATAAATGCTGTATTCTATACAGTTATTTAATTATGGAAATTAAAGATCTTGATAACACTTATATAGACAAAATACTAGTAGCTTTACTGCATACTCTTAAGACGTGTTGATATTATAATCGTCAGATCAACAAATAATATATCTTCTTTCCTCTTGTGAATAAGTGATCGAACACAAATACTGGAAGAATATGTGATACTTATAGATCAAGTTGGAAAACAAATAATTATGTTAGGATGAATGTCTTCTTTTACCTCTGCAATGAGTTAATCACAATCACTCAAATCATGATGCTTATACATTAAGCTAAAAAATCCGAAACTCTCATGTATGAAAATAAGAACGTGTAACCATCTTCGCGTTAAGGGTCTGTTGGACAGATTACCATTTCTTTAGTGTCACTTCTCCTTCGATTATCTATACCTTCGATTTGACATAAATTCTCATTTTAATTTTAAGAAAAGAAAGTTATGATATCAATAAATAAATTGGCAAGTTTTTTGCTATAAAAAATAATTGTTTTCAAATAAATAAATAACCGATTAAATTGAGGAAGGATTATAAATATATGTGTTCATATAAACACTCAATCCAATTGCAGCATGTGAAAAGGTGGATAGCCTGTGAAAAGGTACAGTCAGGTACAATTAAAACTTTGAATAATTGCGACTGCTGCCACGTTCTGTACATGTAATAGAATGGTATGATGTTCTTACATGACATTATCACATGACAAATGTGCCCATAATATGTAGTAATATCATGTTTGTCTAAAATTATTATGTAATTTAACAAGATTGTTTCGCATCATGAAAACTTTTTCATTTATTTATGGAAGCTGAGAGCGGATGTACAATCTACTCTACTTAGTAATTCAGTAAATGTATTGCTATCCTTATTTCATTCAAAATCTATGTCCAGGACGATTATATACAATTATATATGAGATTTAAATTCTGTTGATTTACATACATTTAAAAAAAACAGGAACAAATTCTATCATGTAGAACGCAATTTTTTGACGGAAAAACTACATAAGAGTTGTCGAAGTTTGAAAATTAAAGTTGAATTTTAGAGTAAGCTCTAAGAATTTTTATTTTGTCTGTATGAATGTTAATAAAAGTTTGGTTTTGTCTGCATAAGTGTTATTAAGAGTTTTTTTTACATTAAGGTTATCAAGAGTTGTAAAATTAATCTTTAATTTTTACATGAAGAAACGACCTTATACTTGCCAGCCTTTTACCTTGAAAAGGTTTGTTTGGGGTTTGTTGATTTCTTTGGTCTGGTTTTGACGAGTTGAGTGCAAAGAGTTGTCCAGTTATTGGGTTGAAGAGGACTTTTGGGTAGCCTCTGTTGCCTTGGCTATTCCATGCTGCCCAATTGTTACTTTGCGCATTATTTTGTCCACTTTGTGCATTTTTGTTGTAGTTGCTGTTATACGTTTTGCCTCGGTAATTTGGATTTTTGTTTGTATTTTGGTTCTGGTAGTTTGATTGCTGATTCATTGGTTGTTGCTGATTGGTTGCCTGTTGGTTGGCATAGTATTTTTGTTGGTTGGCCATATCGTTGACGTAGGCTATGTATTCGTCTACGTTTTCTTCTTGTTGTGGTGGATCTTCGGTGTCGTCGCCTTCTTCTTCAATACACCCTATGCAATTGAAGGGGTGTGCAAAAGGGTTATTTGGCATCGTGTTGTCTTGGTCTTCTACTCTTCTTGGTCTATGTTGTCTTTCATCTGGTATTATTTTCGCTTCCATTCTGGATTCTATGGTCACTGCTTCATTGTATGCGTCTAATAACGTTTTTGGTTTGTAGGCATCTACTTTAGGTGATAGCCATGGCGGTAGTCCTTTTATGAATATGTCCTTCGCTCTTCTTTGCGTAGGTATAATCATTGAATTATGGTAATTTTCACCTTCTTGTTCTTGAAGTGCTTTCTCTGCACTGGTGAGTAGCACGTTGAGTTCGTCATAGAAGTCACCGACTGTGTCTTGTTGACGCATTCTTAAGTTCAGTATTTTGTTATCATAATAACTGAAATCTCGTCCTGGTCCAAATCTTTGTTTTAGATGAGTGATGAGGTCGTTTATGTTGTCGAATTTCTTATTGTTCAAGGATTTCTTTGCTGCTCCTGTTAATTTTTGTAGGACTGTGTTCATAAATTGGTTTTTTACGCCTTGAGGTGCTAGTTGGTTAGCATTGCGTAAGTCCTGGATATATACTCTTAATGGTGGAGTTTTGCCATCGAAAGAGGGTATCGTTGATATGCAGTTCATAAATGCAAATGAGTCGCTTAGTTACCTGATGAGTGCACTGTCCGCTGCAGACAGGTTTTGTGCGTTTGAGGCATCTTCTGTGTTGTTTGGCATTGTCACGTTTCCGAAAAATTCACGTAGATTGCTTTGGTTTTTCTTGAAGGATACACGTATTTCTGGTTTCTGTTGTTGGAACTTTGCTTTGAATTTATTGAAAATTGTTTTGATTTTCGTGCGTTGCTGCTTAAACGTTGATGGTGAAGTTTGTTATTTTTGGGTCCTTGTTGATATTGCTTGACTGTAATTATCTTTGGTATTGTTATAATTTGTTGTTGTTATTGTGCTGAGCAATTTGTTGTTTGCTTACGGGGGTGGGTCGAATTAAACGTTTGGTCAATATTATAGAAAGGAGTAAAAGAGAAAATACTATTTCGAAAAAAAAAGTGAAAAAAAAAAAATCGAAGAAAAGATGATGTTGAAAAGAAAAGATAATGTTGAAATTTAATGAAATTAAATTAATTTATCGTAAATAATTAATTGTTGATTAATTAATTAATTAATTAATTGTTGATGCTAATTTTTATGAATTTTGAACTATTTAAATTGTTAGAATTCGCGTGAAACTGTAAAAATACGTTTGACCGCGTTTGAATGTTCGCGCGCTTGGTTTCAAGATGGCCGCGGCAGTGGTGCTAGTGCTTGTCACTAGCGCTCTAGTTACAAAAGTGTGCGCGCGCGCTCCGTCCGTGGCGTCGGTAAGTCGTTCTACAGTTCGGTAGTTATCGACGTTGCGCTGCCGTCGTGTGTATGTATAACCTCTCGGGGCTCGCGCGGTGTCAACTTAGCTATTGCAAAAAATTATTAAAATTGTTGCTACGGGGTCGAAACCCGTACTCAGGAGCAGCTGTGGGTGCTCAGCTACGCTGAGGAGTAATTTTTGTGGGTCCAAGTCTATTGTGCTGTTGGGAAACTCAGAAGTCACCCAGGTCTACTGCTGCTGTTAAGTCAGATCAGTTATTTTATAATTATATATTTGTTTAATTAGTAATATTTTGTTTTTCAAAGCCTCGATGCTTTGTTAAAAGGTCTATTCTTTTTTTGTTTTCAGGTCTCGAGTGGATCTTCTGCAAGTCTGAGGGTTATCGCCTAAAGGGGACTTTGGCGTTCCTTGTCGTACCAGGGAGTCAAGACGAAGAGCTACTTCTGGAAGATTCTACGTTGTTTTTCAATGTGTTTTCTTGTTTGCACGGGTCCAGTGCAGTCAAGATTAATTGTGGTGTGCTCAAGTGTCGTGTGTTGGCGAGTCGAGCCAATGTCTTTGATTAGATGTGAATGGGTTACTCGTTCAAGAAATTTTGTGTTTTATTTGAATGTGAACGCTAAATTGTTGTGATATGAAGAAGAGAAGAGATCTGTGACTATGGTGGACCAAAAAAAAAAATAAAAAAAACACGTACTTTTGTGGACGGAATTGTTGTTGACGTAATGACAATTTTGAGTTAAATTATCTCAGACTGGTTTAAAGGACTCTAGTGCTCTTACACTGTGTCGACTCATGTGTGCGTGTTCAGATTAATTGTGTTGGGTGCATATTCGTTTGTTAAAATAAGACCAATTTGACTGAGTGCGACTTTTTGGAGTTAAAGTCGTTTCTCATCAAATTGCTCTTTCTTTTACAGTGCATTAAATGATAATGTGCCACTCACGAGTGTCAGTGGTGGTGCACATTAATTGATAATTGTGCGACACAATTTTGTATGTTGTGAAACACAAAGTTTCAGCAGATTGGGACTGGTTGTTGTCTACAAAAGTTTTTTAATAGTGATGTGTTATATAGGACTTCTGCGCTAATCTACTCTACGCTAGTTTAATTGTGTCAAGTGTTTGTTTATTCGTTTCAGTGAATTAAACAAGAGTTTGTCAAAATGCGTTGAAAGTGCAGACTGTAAATCTTTCAACGCCCTTTGATTATTTTTTATTGTTCTCATGTGCAAGTTGTCGCCATGAGTATAATAAATTTTAACAGAATTTATTTTTCTGAAAGTTATTGCTGAATTTTTTGTGCGAGTTGAAGACTTTGGCAAATGTGAAGTGATTTTAATCATTAAAGTTTTGTTGGCATACGGTGCCACTGACAGTGTGTGCAAAAAAAATTGTTATTACCATTTACATTAATCTGGTGTTTATAATTTGAAGTGTTTTTATGTAGTCATTGATAATGCTGTTGTTGTTTGTGAAATAAATCTGGTTTTTAATTTAAATGTGCAATTTTTTTTTGAAATGTCTTCAAAACGTCTTAAGAATGTCTTCAAGTTGACTTCACGTCGGCTTGGAGACTTTCGTGCGCGTGGCGCTCGCGGCGCTGGTTCGAGGGGACGAGAGAGAGAGAGAGAGCGTCGAAATTCGACGCTTTTTCCTTAATGGCGCGTGACGTCACGGCCGTACACTTGTTGCCGTTGCGCGCGTGCGAAAAATTATGCGCGCGCGGCCATTTTCCTTTTGGCGCGCGTCGCGTCTGTTCAAACGCGCGTCGTGTCTGTTCTGGCGGCGTCGTGTTACAATTTACTTTTGATGATTGTTTCTTTCTGAAATTGTGCCTAATTTAAACCCTAATCTAACCCTGCAACACTGAGGGTGCTAAACTTTTCTGTCCTAACGTTATAGCTTTTATTAATAATAAAAAAAGGAAAAAAAAAATTGCAAAGACGCTAAGCAGCAGTGTGTTTTCAAATCTCGGTGGGACCTCCAATTGTTACGGTGGGGGGGGGGGGGGTGTGTGGGGTGATTTTAAGCCCTCCGTACTTGACTTAAATTTAATAATAATATAAGGTTAATGCGCTGAATCTAGCGCGAGTAAGCGATGCGGGGACAAATTCCGCCTCCGCGCGCGTCGTTCGCACGACACGCCACCCCTACTGCTTCACGTCTTTGCTGATGTCTTGAATATTATATTTATTTAAATTTCTTACCTTTCGTTGATCTCGTTCTCTGCTGGTCAGCAATGGCTCTGCCAAGACGAATAAAATGCTGGTGGACAATGGACTCGAGAGAGGACTAAAAAAATCGTGGATCAGACCAGCGGCCAAGAAAATGCGGACTCAGAAAATCCGTGGACTACGGGTCTTTTAGTTTTAATTCAATGGTTTATTTACTCAAAGAGTCACAATCACCAATATAACACAAAAAAACTAGTTTTTTTACTACTAGAAAAATCTAATGAAAATCTAAATTGACTCTAAATGCAATAAAAATCTAAGTGAAATCTGGTCTAGGCAGTTAGGCCGTTCTCTGAGGAGTGAGGCCTCGCTCTCCTAATTGCGCTCTCGGAGGCGCTTCTGGGCCTCCCCTCTCCTAATTAACGCGCTCTCTCCTCCGCTGCTCTCTCTCGGTTTTCTCTGTCTTACTTATGGGCTTGTATAGGCCTTGACAACAATGTAGCCGAGAGAGTGCAGCGTCAGAGATGCACGTGTCGAACGCTGCCGACGGCGGGGAGGCTGCTGATAATCGCAGAATTCTTGACACAGGATACTTTTGTGTCCTTGAATTCTGCGCCTATCTTAGCTGTGGTGATCGTCCGGGGTCTTGGCCCGACAAGTAATTTATTAATTATTTTGTCGAGCCAAGCCGCAGAAAAGTCGTCACATGACACAAATTTTAGCCTTAAAAGTTAAAAAATGGCTGAGTTTTCAATTTTTAAAAAAACGTCGATTTTGTGGTGTTTTCCACGGTTTTCCGAGGTTTTGCTCCATGTCCATTCATCGGATAGAGACGCTCAATATATGAATTTTTTCGCAATTTAATCAGCTACAACTTTTCTCTGTTTACTTTTTTACGTTAATCTCTTATTTTACGAGTTAAAAGCAAAAAACTAAAAAAAAAATACTTTTTTGCATCTTATTATTAATAATAAACAACGTTCCCACACAGATTTCATGTCCAAAAGTATACGGGCTTCTCTTTCTCTATATAATCGCGGTATCGGTTGCCGGGCTACTTTTATGTCCACAAAAAAGCTAGGGCGCTTGGCCTAAATTAATTAATGTGAAATTATCCGTTTTTTGTGATTTAAGTTTTGTTATTATTAGTAAATTTTAAAAACGAATAATATTTTATACAAAAATTCATAATATTGAAAAATTGAAAAACAAAACTTTGTTAGTGTAATCATGAAAATCTGAGCACTCACTTTATCAAGTACTTACCAGTCGATTTTTGTCATTTAAATTCGGTTAGCCTTTTCTAGTTTTATAAATCATTTACATCTATTAAATTTTTTTGTTAGCCAACTTATTTATTCAAATTCGAATTTAATTTCATCGATCTAAATGAACCGTCATAAAAGGGACACTACGGCCTGCGATCCCGGCCTACCCACAGGTCAAGTAGTATAAACTGCCGCGCGGTCTAAGCGTTTTTTCCAATACTTATCTGAATAATGTTTGTACTCTGCAGAAGCTCTTGCACTTTTGCAACACCACTATAAGGTTATAAGCATTACTACAGCAGCTAGCAGACTAACTGCACTGATCTAGTGTCTTGGATGAAAAACAGCTGTTTGGCTGCTTTCTGCTGCTTTACAGAAAATTCTACTATACCGATCAAACAGAAATCTTCATTCTCGACTAGACGCTGTGAGGCACAACCTATTCGAGTGGCAAATTCAAATTTGTTGAATGCCTTTACTTTAACACATTGAGTTTAGTAACATAAAATCACACATAGAAAAATTAATTTTACAGATTTTATTTATTTTACGGAAATAATTAAATTAATAACTCTTGAGAAAAAAACGGTTTGTAAAACGGTTTTTAAGTCATATTTTCAGTAAGATTTCTCATGAAATTACTCTGTAAAAAGTGGGTTAGAACAATCCTTTCCACAAGTTTGGCCTAATTAAAATATTTAAAAATCACGATTTTTCAAAAATTTACTTGAAACAGATTTGTTAGTTTTTTGTTAATATCTTCGAGGAAAATTTTTTTAGCCAAAAACGGCTTTCAGGACCATATTCTACAGACTATTAACTATGAAAAAAGTGAATAAAAAAAAAATGGGTATTTTCAAAATTTTAACACTGTCATAACCCCTTAAGGGGTTATGCCTGAGTTAAAATTCAAAAAAATCAAATTTTTTTTATTTGATTTTTTAATAGCAAATTTACTGTAGAATATACTGTTGAAACTCCTTTTGCCCGAAAAAATTTCGTTACAAAATTATAGGCAAAATACTAAAAATATATAATTTGTCAAAATTAAGTATTTTTCATATTTTATTCTATAGCGCTTTTGTTTATTCAAAGCCATTACATTTTTATAGAAAATTTAACGTTAAATGTGCATACAAACTCCTTTTGATAAAAGACAGTTTTATTAAAAATAACACAAATTATTTATTTATGAATTATTGCATATAGTAAATAGCTCATTCTGATAAAAGCATAGATTTTTTTATCGTGAATGTTAAAAATAAAATAAATTTATCTGTTTCATTAATTTAATCTTTTTAATAAAATAATAAGCATGCGTGCAAACTAAAATATTTTTATAAATTACCACCTAAAAACATGGTACCATACAGCATATGGAAAAGCCAATCACTGTTTTACCAACCTAGTTAAGTTTGCTATCAGACAGCTCTTTCGTCTGCTTGATCTGCAGTCTAGTGCAAGCTTCATGTTGTGAATTTTGATCTGAAGTGAAAACTTCTGAGTGTCAGTGGTGTTTAAATTTAGATAAGTATTTTGGACTCTAAATAACACATTATTTGTGAAGAACTTGTTCTTTGTGAGTGTGTTCTTTATTTTTAGGTATATAAGCTGTCAATAGCATGTGAACGATAAGGTACTTCTGTGTTCGATGCAAGGTTAGATGTTGTGGAAGTTGGCTGTAACTATTAACAATCCTAGAAAGTCATGGGTAAGCAATACCAACAATTATATTCATATAAAACATACTGACTGTGAATGCGTATAAAAATTTATATTTCAATTTCAGCTTTTGATACTAGTATATCAATATGTGTGGCACCCGGGTCTTAATATATCCCTTAATACAGGGATATTTTATGCCAAAACACAAAAAAATATGCCAAGCAGTTTCTGTAAGTACTACCCGATAAATGGAAATAAGTTTCATGTATAAACTTTAAATGCAGTTTTCTCAAGTTTTGAATTTTTGTGATTTTAGGTCAGTTGCCGCAGGATTTCTCAACAACTATGGGACCGATCAAGCTGAAATTTTTTGGAGAACTCTAGGAAGCCCTTCTTCACTGCTTGAACGGAGGGAAATTGGCTAAGGTAAGTTTAAAGAATGTTACGCATGTGAACATATGCATAATTCACTATAATTATGAATATTATGACCTTATGTGTTTCTAAATATTTAAAATTTTTATGTTTCAGTAATCCCTTCCGTTCAGGCTGAGGAGAAAGACATTTAGAAGATTGTCCATTCAGTTTGGTCTATATTCATCACCCGGATGCTGAGAATTCATACGGCAAAGGGAAAAATCTGATCAAATTTAATACTTCACACATGGAATTGTTTGTGTAGTAAGTATAGATATATAATTGTTTAAAAATATGTAAAATTACAATTAATGTGTATACTTTAAGTAGAAAAAAGAATTTTTTTAATATTACTTATAAATAATTTTTTTTTGCCTAATAACTAATAATTTGTTTTTTTCAGGTTTAACTCAGGCATAACCCCTTAATTAGAAATGTAACGAAAAACGGTATTACCAATCAATGGCAGAAAGGCAAGATAGTTTAATGTTTACCCGGATCGGACGGGCAAAAGAGCAGCGGAATAAAGGACCGCATAAATAAACGACCCACTTTGGAAAAGGGGCAAACCCGTTGAGGTACAAACGTTCAGAAGTTTGTACGGGGGGAGAATGTTCCGGACGAACGTGAGCGAATTGAGAGCTGCGCGTACATCAGCGGATAGACGTCTGAACGCAGTAGCAAATACTGCGTAGGCCCTGTGAGTGCAATAATCAAGGATTATTGTAGCCACATTTTTCCTGCGTGAGTGCAGCGTCTAAGGAGGCCTTGCAGCTTCACTTTAAATAATGGCATTTTTTCCTCTCCATCGGCCGATGACAGCCGGTAATAGGAGAGACGCGGGGCAAAGAGAAAGCCTCGAATTCTCTTTGCGGACGCTTGGCCACGAGACGGGCGGTCCTGATGGCTCGCTGTCGTAACCTTCGAGCATATACACATAGAGGCAGCATGTTATATGGCAAGCGTGACGTTTTTACCGGTATCCCCACTCTCTTTCACTCACTCTTTTCCGCGCACGTGATTGGCTAAGTGACTCCCCACCTATATCTATAAGACTTGAAGCCTGTATAGCCGGTAGCCTATATGTAGAGATATCGCCCGCTTAGAAATTGAAAAAACGATAATAAGGCCGTGATAACCCAATGAAACTTTTAAATCAATAATATATGCCTTTAATAATTCTTCAGTATAGTTTTATCAAAATTTACCGGCATAGAACACGTACAATCTAAACGAAATCATGTTTGCTTTTGCTTCATCTATTTTCTTAAATTCTAACTTTAACTCGCGGTATCTCGATGAGATTTTTATCATTATCATTCAAATTTTTATACAATTTTTGTCTGTCTATTCTTCGGGACGCAGGATAAGTCTGAAACCTTAAATATATTTTATAATCCATTGATGAATTTTTGAAAAAAATATATCTCGAAGATTTTTTTTCTCGAAGAATTTTCTTTCAGCTTCAAATATCCATTAGATTTTGTGTAACAGTATTGATAATATATTATTATTACACAGCGTTCGACAAAAAATACAAAATGTTCTTAATATTACGGCCTAAAAATGTTTACTGACCTAAAATGATAAAAATAATTTCAACTTAGTGTGAGTAAGTGACGCTCTCGGACGGGCCCGAAATTCAAAACTTTTTTTTACTACACCCTAAATAATAAATTTAAAGAACACTTATACAAATTCTTAAACAATTGGTATAATTTCAGTTTTATTCTTGCGTTAATTTTGTGAGCGCCAAATATACGCCTTCCAGACGGCTAACCGCCGTGCCGTGACGCGCAGTTTCGGAAGGGAGGGGATACCTATAAAACTCACGCGATTTTAACCCAGGATGCTTCCTCTATGTGTATATGTTCGAAGGTCGTAACACAGGGGCACATGCGGCAGACTCCAATTCGGCTTATGCGTTCGAGAATATTTTTTAATAGCGTTAGGATATTGGTTGACGACGAGTTGTAGGCAATAAATTTAATACTTAGAATGTATATGCACTGTGCTTGGCATGGGTTTTCTCCTCAGGAGGTTATTCCCATGCTGCAGGTGGAAATCCGAGCGAATGCGAGAACAGTGTAGGTTTTGTAAAGAGTGTCTCGGCTGTGAAGTCCACTCGTGGCTACGAGTTACTGCGTCGAGCTCGGCGCAGGTTCGGACTCGCGCGGCGAGCGCCTGCGCGATATCTGGATCGGCTCAGCGCGGAGCGCGCGGCGACTCCGGCGCTCGGGTCGAATTTTATGACTTCGCGACGCGGCGTACTTATACGGAAAATTCGAGTAATATAAAAACAAAGGGACACTTTTCGGGGGTTCGACTGCGGCGAGCAGCTCGCCTCGTGGACTTCACAGGGTAGTCTCGAAGCAGACACGATGCCGTAAAGATGGTGCGCAAATGCCTAGAGATTTTTGAGAATATAGCCAAGATAACTGGATATTATTGAGTTTTTATTTGTATATTCTTTGTATCTTTCCTTTGTTTAATCTTTCTTAAATTGTAATTTATATTTGCACATAACTTCATCTTTTAATAATTTCGAATCAACCGCGAGCGCGATTCTGCTCACTTGAGCAGCCACAGTTATAAACCCAAGCAATCTCTGACATTGAAGTGGAATGAAATTGAGCAATTCCTTAATAAATAACTGTAATTATTTTCTTATTAATTAATTGTGCATATCATTATTAGTGCGTAAATTCGTCGCCTTGCGCGCGTACGTACGTATTTTTTTAAAATTTTGAATTTATTATAATATATTAATTCGTTTTAAGCTATTTCTCGTTTAATTCTTATTGTACAATAATTTCAGGTTATTCTTGTATTTGGAATTTGTGGTGGACTTCGGTGCTCAGAATTAACCAATTTGAAAATTCATGACGTTAAAGATGAAGGCAATAGATTCATCGTATCAGTATTTAGAAGCAAGACTAACCTGCGCAAGAATTCGTCGTGGGAGAACTTTTCTATGACAAGGTTAAGAAATATATTTCACTCAGACCGACAGAAAAATTTACAGACAGATTATTTATTCAGTATAAAGAAGGAAAGTGCATTCGACAAGTCATCGGTATCAATAAAATTAGCGAAGCTCCTTTTACCATCGCTACGTTTTTAGCTTTAGAAAATGCTAAAGATTATACTGGACATTGCTTTCGACGGACTGCTGCTACACTTTTATCAGAATCCGGTGCAAACATGTAAATGATAAGGCAAATGGGAGGATGGCGATCGGACAACGTAGCTCAGCTTTACATTGAGCACTCAAAAAGTAATCGTCAGAAGATTTTTGACGGTATAACACACGTAGCTAAATTACCTAAAATGAATTTAAAGCCATCAACTAGCTCAAACAGTGGATTAAATGAAATGAATGCAAGACCATCCAGCAGTAAAGAAATTATATCTAATCAAGAAACTACATGTAATGATTCATACGAATTGAACTGGGATGATTTCTCTGAGAACTTTGCTTTAAATAATCTTCAGCGTCCGACAGGTGAGTAAAAAATACATTATTTTATTGCAGGCTAATTTTACATTTCCGTAAGATCCATTTTTTGATTAATTATTAATGTTTTTTTCAGGCAAAAATGAAATACAGCAAAACTGCAAAAGATTCTCATCTCATCCTCCAATAAAACTACGTTTCAATTCGTCCAATAACCCTATGCAACCGGTAACCAGAAAACGAAAAATTTCTTCAGAGGATCAACGTTCGCAAGACGTATCTACTCGTACGTCTATAACAGAATCAGCTGCTGACTACGAAAGATGCATTTTCAATAATTGTACCTTTAATAATTGTATTTTCAATAATTGCTCATTTACGTTTTCCCAATCAGTATCAGTAAGTTCCCGGAGGTGATACCGGCGGCCCCTGCCCGGGGACGTGCCGGTTCTGGCACTTAGGTCAAGCCCATTATGCCGTTCCTCCTGTACCTTCATCATTTACTGTCAAACATCCCTTAGGACGCCCCTCTCAACCTAACTCAGCCTACTGTCTATGCTCCTCATCATGCTAAGCACCGAACGGAGCTCCAGCGACCTCATAAACATTGGGTCCGCGAAGGGTACCCCCCACACCCTGTGCCTCGTTTCAACGAATGCCGGGCACCTACCCATGAGGTGCAACGTGGTCTCCTTCTTCGATCCGCACCACCTGCAACCTGCATTCTGTCTTAACCTCATCTTAGTCAGGTGGTAATCCACCCGCCAATGACCCGTCAAAAATCCCACCACCACCCTAAGTCTAGTCCTGTCGGATTTCCCTAAGGTACTCAGCCACTCTTTAGGTGGGTCGTCACCCAGCAGACGTTTTGCCTACCTGATTCCAGGTGCCTCCCTCCATTTCCTAAGCAGCTCCTTCTGGAGCCAGCGTTTTACCGCTCCGTCGACCACGCAGTCAGGTACCGCCACCCTGCAGGGTTTAGCCCTTACCAGGCTGGAGCCCCTGCCCGCCAGTCGGTCTGCTTTTTCATTGCCGATGATGCCCGAGTGCCCCGGCACCCAGACTAGCCTAACCACTTTCCCTCTAGCCAGCTCCTCTAGTGACTGCCTGCACCTCATCACCTCTCTCGAGTCGATGCGAATTGCGTTCAGTGCCAGAAGTGCCGCCTTACTGTCAGAGCATATGGTAATCAACCCATGGTTGGTTCCCTTGTCCCTTATCCAATCGGCACATTCCCTAATGGCCCTAATTTCCGCTTGGAATACGGTCGCGTATGAATCTAGGCTGCAAACCAATTCCTCGGTGCCACCTTTCTTCCACGCTCCCACTCCAACTCCCTGATCCGTCTTTGACCCGTCCGTGAACCACACCTCACCCACCTTAAGTAGTTCGTGTGTGCCCCCTGCCCATTCCGTTCTCTGCGGTAAATGGACCTAATATGATTTGGCGAAGAGTAATCTCCCCCCCATCCTATCAAATTCCTCCCACTTCTCGCCCTCCGTGACCCTTGCCATTATCTCCTCGTCCCTGAACCTGTCACAAAACCTGGTCCCAGCGAGTCTGGCCCATGTCTTAAAGGCCCCGGCCCTGATATCCTTGTCCAGCGGTGGAAGTCCCAGCAGAAGCTCCAGGGCAACCCTCGGGGTCGTCCTCATAGAGCCCACCATTCCTCTCATCACCAGCCCTTGGATCCGATCAAACTCCTCTACATGCCCCTTTTGTTCGCATTTGTGCGCCCATACTATGGCCCCGTGCGCTAGCCTGGGTTTTATGATGGATTCGTAGATCCATCTTACCTGTGTCGGTCCTATTCCCCAGTGTGTTCCTATTGCCCTCCTGCAAAGCCAGAAGGTACTCACCGCCTTACTACATTTGCTCCTTATGTGCTTGCCCCAGTTGAGTTTCGAGTCAATCGTGACGCCCAGGTATTTGACCTCCTTTGACAGTTTCAGTGGAATGCCATTCAAGACAAGCCCCTCTACCGCCTTGGCCTTGTACCTCGTTGTACACAGCATGACTTCCACCTTCCTGGGGTTCACACTTAACCTCACCGTTTCACACGACTCCTCCACGGGGCTCAACGCGTACTGCATGACTCCCGCCACCACGTCCACGTCGTCACCCCTAACCAAGATCAAGTTGTCGTCAGCATACGCTTGTGCATATATGCCCGCATCCTCCAACTTCCTTAGCAACCCGTTCACCACCAGGTACCACAGGGTGGGAGAGAGCCCTCCCCCTTGAGGGCAGCCTTTCCCCACCCTGCACCTCCTGGTGCTCGCGCCCCAGTGCGCTTCAATGACCCTACTACTCAGCATGCTCCAGATCCAGTTATGCACCGTCCGGGGGATGCCGTGCCTTTCCAATCCCTCCGCTATGGCTTCCCTGGTTGTGTGGTTGAATGCCCCTTCCACATCCAGGAAGGCCGCTAGCGCAAAACCCTTCCTTTCCATACCCTTCTCTATTCGATAGACGGCCTCAACTAGTGCCGTGTCTACCGATTTCCCCGCCTGGTACGCGTGCTGCCCACTATGTAGGGGTGTCGTCACCAGGCTTTCTTCCTTGATATGCCTATCTACCAGCCTTTCCAGCGCTTTCAACAGAAACGTTGTCAGGCTAATTGGTCTATAATCGCCTGCGGCTGAGTATTGCACCTTCCCCGGTTTAGGAATGAACACCACCTTCGCCCTCCTCCATTTCTTGGGCGTGTACCCAAAAGCCAGACAGGCCCTGAATAGCTTCTCCAAGGCAGTCCCGATCATTGTCTCCCCCTGCTGTAGAAGAGCTGGGAAGACTCCGTCCAGTCCTGCCGCCTTGTAGGGCTCGAAGGAGTCTAGGGCCCACTTTATCCTTTCCCTACCGGTGATCTTCCTGGCAATACGCCAGTCACATCCCCTTGGCCTATGTCCAATACTTTCGTCCCTCACCCATTCCCGGTGGTCCGGGAAGTGCTTCCTAAGTAGCTCAGAAAGAGCTTCTTCCGCACCCCCCGCCCAGTCCACCCCTACTCTTATTGTGTCAGCCAGGTTTCCCTTGGGGTGTTGGAGGACCCTGCACAGTCTGGCCGTATCCCTAAGTTCCGTCCACCCGCTGCAGGCCCTCCTCCACCCCATAGTCCTGGCCTCCTCAATGGCCCTCTTATAGTTCCTGCGCGCTTCCCTAAACATCTGCATATCCGCCTCCGCCCTAGTTCGTTTAGATCTATTGCGGAGGCTTGTTACGCCCTTACGCAGCTTCCCCAGCGACTTATTCCACCAGGGGGCTCCCTTGGGTTTAGCCTTCCTCCTGAGTTCGCAGTTTTCCTCGTACGAGCTCACGATAATCTCTGTGAGAACCTCGCAGCAGTGCTCGATGTCCTCCACCGACCCATAAGATCTCGGGAAGGCACCTATTCTTGCTCCTAGGCTCTCCCTGTATCCTTGCCAGTTGGTCTTCCTGGGATTTCTCCCATAGATTACCAATGTGCTTTTACCGCCAATGTGGAACACGATTTGATTGTGATCCGACAATGTGACCTTATCCGAGACCCTCCAACCCTCTATTCTTGCTCACAGAGATCTCGATGCCAGAGTGATGTCAATAACCTCCTCTCTTATCGAGTTCTCAAACGTCGGCTTGTTGCCTACATTCATTACATCCAAATTCGTGGACGCCAGAAACCCTAGCAGCCTTTCCCCCCTCGTGTTGATATCGGAACTTCCTCAAGCCGTGTGGTACGCATTCGCGTCGCACCCCATTACCAGCTCGGTTCCGTTCCTCTCACACTCCCTTATCAAATTCTCTACTTCCATCGGCGGGCATTACCCCTCGTAGGGGAAATACGCTGCTGCCACGAGTAAGTCTCTCCTGATCCCCCCCTCATCCATATACTTTACTCTAGCCGTGGCCAGATCCCTTGTGCAGTGCTTCGGCACCGTTTCTACCTGTAGTCCCTTCACAATGATACACGCCCTCACCGAGTTCATTGTACCACTGATCCGGGTTCCACAGCCATTTAGACCTGCTATCCTGCCCCCGTGAATCCAAGGTTCTTGGGTTAGGCAGATACCTGTGTCCACCTCTGCCATGTGCCTGGCTAGAACCGCCGTGGCACTTTTGCAGTGGTGTAAGTTGATCTGCGCGAACGCAATTTTGGTTGCTGCTACAGAGCCAGCCCCCGTGATCGCGTCTGCGCCCGGTCCCGTCCCCCTACTTACCATCAGGAGGACCCTCCTCTATGGCTCCCGCCCCTTCCCCTGGTGCCATGTCGGTGTCCACCAGCTTGGCATCGTCCTTTTCCATGGCCTCCCCCTCCTTCGTCTTCAGGGGGACGACATGGGTCCTGCCCGCTCCTAGGAAGGGTCGCCAGTCCAACGCTTTCAGCGCCTCGACCTCAGACCCTTCCAGGAGGACCGGTTGGTTAATCCGGCCCGGGCCCCTAAAACTATCCGGCGGCCCAGGAGCGCCATTAACCCAGTTTTTCCGCTGTACCCTCCGGAAAGGAAGAGAGGCCTCCTACTGGAGTGGCATAGAAAGAGGTCGCGGCTTCGGGGAATCCAAGTGATCCTACAGTGTAGTGTCTTGTAGTGTGTGTCCGTGTTCTTGTGCTGTATAGTGTGCCCTACCAAGCACTGCCGCAATTCGCTTGGTAGGGGAGGGCCGGCCCTTACCCCGAGCCACCCACTGTCGGGGGGGGGGGGCTTAGTGCACACGCAGGAGCTTCACCCAGCAGCCCCTGGGCGTCGTTCGCGACCACCTGGACCCCGGTGGCCAACCAGTCCCCTCGGCACGACAGCCACACCTTGGGATTAGGAGTTGGATAAAAATACCCATTGCGCCTCCTCCCGAACGCATTGGGGGGTTGTTCTTAGCCTCTGACGGACCCGCATGGCCGTTCTCGAGAACCCCAAGACCCATTCCCAGTCCCAGGGAGAGGCCCGGCCGGAAGAGCCCTTTTTACGGGGATCCCAGACCAGGGAAGCTACTCCCGAACCCGAGAGGCGGTACCCCGCATCAGTCCGGTTTCGCCACCATGCCTGGGTGAACCCTACCCGCAGCCCGGGGGGCGGTCGGCCGATGCTCCCGACCCCGGGTGCATCGCCCCCCCCCATCCCCCGACCCGGTTCGGGACACCACACTCCCGACACCGAGGCCGGGCCGGCCGCTTGGACCCGCCAGACGAGCCCCCACACTGGCCCCGAGGGCACACGTCAAAGTGACAACCCCTAGTGGGGGTACGTTTTCCCAAACTCCTAATAAAAATAAATAAAAAGATTTATAGTTGTATTAAATTTATTTATTAAAATTAGGCGTTCCATGATTTCGATGCCCGCCCGCCCCCCCCCCCCCCGACCAGCAACACTCGCTCCGCTCGTGTCGCAAATGTCGGGGCGGTCATCGAAATTTAGACATTCAAGTCAACCAATCACTATCAGAGCAGATAAGTAAAACTTGTAATTTTAAGGTACTATTTTCAATTATAAAAACGCACTTTCGACCGGGCATCAAGAAAAATAGTATACGGTATATGAGACGAAAATTAAAGGCCCGTCACTGCGTGAAGTGGCGGAACTTTAGCTTTCGTCTCTTATACCGTAATGTACTATTTGATACTTATAATATAAATAATTTTAAGATAAGTAGTTATAACACAAATGACCATGAAATTTATTATCTATATGCTTCAGTAGGCAATCCTTTAAATCTAAAAAATGAAATTTTAATTTAAATTTGAATTATAACTGGAATTAATATTTTATAATGAATTACCTGAAATATCTTGTTTGCTCGCTGTAAATGAAGTATCGACTACCTCAGAAGATATCTAATCTTCTGAATTGAAGAGATCATCATTTTGATGCCCAATCGTACAGGTATTTTCTTCTGGATTGCATTGTACTTCACAATTAGGAAATGTTGTTGCCATCTCCACCTTTCCTTTCAAGTTTGATGATGAATTATGAGAGAACGGTGGCACTGCATACATGGATTCAGTAGTTTTTACTTTTGATTGTTTGGTTAAAGGTGGTTGAGTGCTGACTCGCAGACATATTCTTTTGGACCTTTCCTTTAGAATTAATGAGCAGTTGTTCGCCTTCTTCATATGAATCTGAAAGTTTTATGATTTTAAATAGTATGACAAATATATAATAGAAAAATATTTTTAAAAAGATACTTACAAACACCAGTGATAATTTCACATTTTAAAAGTGGCCATGAAGAGGGTGCACTTACGTCGCTTGACTTGGTCAATGTTTGAAGGAGCATTTCATCTTGCTCAACGTATGGTGGTTCCAAGTACCGTACCTGAGTTTGACTGGAATCATTGGTCAAAAACTTCACTGGAACTAGAACTTGTTGATTTTGCAGAGTTGCTGCTGAAGATTCTAAAATTTGCACGATTGCAAAATTGTAAAAGCAAGAACTTATCTGCATTCGAATCAAAAGTAAAATTTTTAGTAAAATATTTAAAAAGTATTTTTAATATATTATAAATAATTTACATTCACCTTATGATAATTTATAGCTATTTTTTAATAGAGAAAAGTTTGTGCTCTCGATTATGCATGTGTACTTGATACGCAAAAAATGACAACTGGATTAATTCCGAAACAAAGAAAACTTTTCCCATAACATTGGATGTTTCAAATCATCACTGAGTGTTGTGGATGTACTGCAGACATTTAAGTTGGGCGCGGTAACCTGCGGCAAATGTCAGGCCCGGAACTATCTGCCTTATCGGCCTTCGTAACTGTGCGACGTAGCAATAATTATTGCTGCGTCGTGAACATTATTGCACGGCCAGTTGACTCACTCTCGGCGAGTTGACAGCTCCTAGAGCGGAGCCAGCGCTCGGTGGTGCTCGCAGGAGTTGCCTGTGACCGACCGCGTGCGGAGCGCAGGATGTGAGATCTCGTGTCACACCTGCGCAGCCCGTCGGCGCTCGGGAAGGGGCATGGCAGGAAGCGAGACGGCGGCAGCGCGCACGCGGTTACATGCATGCGGCTGTGTGTAGAGGGGAGAGCGCGAGTATGTGAGCGTGAGCGAGAGAGAGAGAGAGAGAGAGAGAGAGAGAGAGAGAGAGAGAGTCGGCGCGCGCGGGAGAGAGAAATATGGCGAGAGTGGGTGTCGAGCGTGTGCGAGATAGAGAGAGAGAGCGCGCGCGCTTGAGTAAGAGAAATGGATATAGCGGCGCGAAGTTGATGATGTTTGGAGCGCCCAGAAAGAGTTTGGGAACGCGTGACTGTGTCGCGTCGTATTATGGTTAACGTTATGTTGACTTCAGTAAGTCATGACGGAGTATAGGGGAATGTACGGACTAGGAATCTTTGGTGACTCGATATATGTAGCACTATGGTTTACTCGAGGATGATAGAGGATTTTCAAATATCGCGCGGCTTACAGATTATCTATAGGTGGAGCCACCGGATGGATATCGGCATAATTGATTGATTGATCGATATCCATAAAGGGGACGCGAATTTGCATATTGAGAAAATACATAGAGGGTGATAATCGAGTTCTAAGCCAATGAATAATTAGGATTTGGAAAAGAGGGCGCTGGGAAAAATTCATAGATAAGGAAATAGATTAGTGGTAATTCTGATAATTATTCTAGGGAATTATTCTAGGGAAAAGGACCAATTATGTAATTTTGGAGGCCGGGTCTGCGTTTCCGTAAAGAAGGAGGCCGGGTAGAAAAACGCGGCATCCTTCCTCAAGCGAAGCGTCGGCCTTGGCCATTCCGTCAATGGTGCTTGTCGCAAATAGTTGTTCTTCAGCAGTTGATTTCTTTTCTCTTTGAGACGCCATTTTGGTCCAGCGCTCGAGTTCTCTTGGAGGAGTTTTAGAAAGAGTCCAAGGTCTTTGAGTATTCTTTTCGACTGAAGCTCACGATTGTGGAGGAAACAATAGTAGAGGAATTGAGTCAATCATATTCATAGAGGAAATTGGTAATTTTTTATTCTAAATATTTCTGATGATCATTGATTTATGGCGGAGAAGCATAGATGTTAAATGGCGGGTTTCTGATTTCGGACGTAGAGGAGTTTTCCGCGATTTTCAGGAAAAGAGCAGTTTTCCCTTTTCATTCCGAGTATTTATCGTAGAGGAAATTTCGCGCCCATTTCAGTTGCCGTCAACCATGAGGTCTCGGAGATAGTTATAAGGCCTATGGCCCATGTTCTATTTCGAGTCAGATAATTTGTTTGCATACGTAGATTTGTAAAGAGATAGCCATAATATATTTGTGATTTCTAAGTTTAAATATTAGTGTTAATAATTTGTCGACCTGATTGCCACCACAGTCCCGCTTTTCACCATTGCAGGAATACCACGAGCCAGAGTGAAGGAAGAAAGCCACATATTTTAGAAATATTTTGTACAATAACTGGAATCCCCGTGCGGGCGGGAAAATTCCACGTTACAACTGAAAAAAATTTTTTGAATATTTGTTAATTGGGATAAGCGATTTACTTAAAATATTTAATAATTTTGAGTCACATGGATACTCGTAAGCAGATCCGATGATATTAAGTTTTTTTCCTCTAATCAAAATTTCATTTAAATTTTCTGTTTCCTTTCTATCGTCCTTATGAGTCTGGTCACAAACTAAGTGGAGCAGAATTGACAAAAGTAAGATTCCCCGAGACCTTCGAGGGAGTAAGTCGCTCTAATTAGTGACAGTGTCTTTTGTATTCCGCACACTTTTAATAAATCATACTTTTAATCTAATCTGCCCGGCATTTATTCACCTCTACACAAAAATATAGATAGCTCATCATAAGCGAAAAGAAAAAACGCACCCCGTAATTAAAAAGTGGAAAAGGAGACCTTTGATTTGACTTATTAAACGTTGTAAACGGATGCTTGAATCAGAAATTAGAAGGATTTAAAAAAAAGGGTAAGGCGGCCATTTTCGTAAAAGCCTGAATCCAAGTTCATCTTCTAAAATGAAAAACTTTTGATTAGTGCATCTGATTCAGACAAATTTATATCCAAATGAAAGGTCTTTTCAATTACTTTATTTTAATTGATTGGAAGTTTTATTTACCATACAGCCGCTCTTAAACTTTTAGGAGAATGAAAAAAACGCAAAAACAAATAATTAACTTTTTATTGGCATAGGGCGCCGATGTATTTCGATTAAGGGGTTATGCCTGAGTTAAAATTCAAAAAAATCAAAGTTTTTTTTATTTGTTTTTTTACGTCAAATTTACTGTAGAATATATTGCAGAAACCCTTTTTGCCCGAATAAAATTATTTACAAAGTTATAGGCAAAATACTAAAATCAAACAATTTGTTAAAATTGCGTATTATTCATATTTTGTTTTATAACGCTTTTGATTATTCAAAACAATTGTGTTTTTATAGAAAATTTAATATAAATTGTGTTTATAAACTCCTTTTGAAATATGCAATTTTATTAAAAAAAAACTGTTGTTTTTTTCATTCTGAGTTTCATGAAACTCAGAATGAAAAAAAAATCATCATTTATTGTTATAAAATAATTTATGAAATACGTATGTATGTGTTGAATATTGTATAAATATTATACTCTTTGCTTGTTGTTCAACGAATTAATGCTGGTCGCGCCATCTCTTGTATATATATGATTTTGTACATCGAGACAAGCGTGACTCCGAAAACGCGAATACGCGAGTATGTAAACTCACATATATAGATACACATATATAGAGAAGAGCGCTCGCATATACTGTACTCGCGCTCATTCGCTCTCTCGGTCGTAAGTCTCGGAAGGAGACAGTCGTGTCCGACGACACATCACACATTGTAATAAAGTTACTTATTATTAAAAATAACCTCACTAATTTTCCACCACTCCAACAAAAACAACAAATTATTTATTGATATTATATACAGTACAATATAGCTAATTTTTTTATACCATGGATTTTTTTATTTTCAATGTTTAAAATAAAATAAATTTAGAATTAAAATTTTTTAATTTAAATTTAAATAGAAATTAAATTTAAATAGAATTTAAATTTAAATTTTGTCTTGTAATATCTTAATCAAATTTATAAAGCAGTAAAAAAACATATGTACAAATTTAAATTATCGCCTGAAAACATGGAACCTTGCACATACAGCATATGAAAAAGTAAGTAACTGTTTTACCGACCCACACGAGTTTTCATCTGGATTCTGCGATATCCTGCGGCAAAGGACCTAAAATCATAAAAATGGCAAAACTGAGAAAAATGCATTTAAAGTTTATCGAGACACTTATGTATATTTAACTGGTAGTAATTACATGAACTACTTAGCATATTTTTCTTATATTTTGGCATAAGATACCTATATATTAAGGCTTGTATGAAACTTCCTCGTATGACCTTCTTGTATGATCTTCTGAGAAGGTGGTGAACACATGTTGGCCTGCCACGTATTGCTACCGTTGGTGTGCGTTAATCAGCCCGGACTAGTAGGAGAATACAAAAAAAAACCTTCAGCTAAGGAAAGATAGAAGATGGCACCACTCGTTTATGCTAATTATTAAAATAAACTAATATTTTGAAACGTTTATCCATGCTCGAAAATAAATTTTGTTTTTTTATGTACAATTACGTTTATGAAATTTATCTAACTTTGAAAGAACAATAGTTACAGAGGAAACTGTAATTTTGGGTTATCGACACATGGCTTCAAGATTTTTGAAACGTTCTTGATCCCCTTAAGGAGTTGAGACGTTTCTTACCAACTAGAAATGAACTCGGCCTCCAAGGCTTCTTCTTTAACTCGAACTCTTTCTATTTCTCTCTTCAGAGATTCCAGCATAGATGATGATAAACTAGAGTTATCTGTAAATATTATCAAAAATGGGTTATTTATATTTGACGAACAACAATCAAAATAAATTTCTCAAAGTATTTGAGGCAATTTTAATGAAGCACACACTCAAGTGACGAACAACAACCAAAACAGTATGGTTACTTGCCTGACCTATGATTGGTCTGTAAGTTTTTCACTACACACAGTGTAGCAGCAACAACATACACAACACTGCATGTATCGGTCGACAGTATAACTTGGGACTGAAAAGCATGATTTTAGAATTTCTTTTGAAATTCATTACGTACGTATAAATTTTAATTTTAATCCAACTACTAATTTGAGCAATTCAAGCTTTTACCTATTTCGTATTTATGATCACGTAACGTCGTGATACAGATACATCCAGCTTCATTTAATTCTAGGTAAATACATTCATTCGGATGTTGCTCGGAGATCCCCAGTTGTTGATCATGAAGTAGCAGAAAAAGAGCTACGTTTTTTTGATCTATTTAAATTAATCGAATTAATCAGACATAATCAAACTTTATTCAAGCTTAAAAATTTATTCAAGCATTAACAATTCATATTACTTAAAGTTCACTGGTTTACAATTTTGTTTTAGATAGATATTTTCTCAGCTCGAAGGATCCATTTGCACCGAGATTTATTTTAAAACGTACATATATATGTATGTCATGTGACGGCTTTGTCACCCCTTGTTTCAATCAACAATTAATAAATCGCTGGTCGAACTAAGGTTAACCAGAGCTAAGCACATCCAAGCATAGGCGCAGAATTCAAGGACACAAAAGTATCCTGTGTCAAGAATTCTGCGGCTATCAGCAACCTCCCCGTCGTCGACAACGGTCGACACGTGCACTGCTGACGCTGTACTCTCTCGGCCGTATTGTCGCCAAGGCCCATAAAGTCCAATGGGTAAGACAGAGAAAACCGAGAGAGGGCGGCGAAGGAGAGTGCGCGTTAATAGAGAGAGGGTAGGCTTCGAAATGCGCCCGAGAAGGCAATTAGACGTCACTCATTAGAGATCGGCCGAGTAGCCTACACCAGATTTCAGATTTCTAAAGATTCTTATTATCAGTTTTGTTTTTCTTCTTGTCTTAAGATCTTTCATTGTTTAAAACAGACTAATAAATAAATTCAGTTCAACTCTATTGTTATTCCCTTTAATTATTGAATTGGTGACAACGTTTGAGGGACCCCTGCCACTCCATTAATAAAAAATAAATCACTGAGTCCCGAATCAAATTTAGTCATCATTTCCACTTCAGCATCCCAGGGTCCAGTTTCAATCTAGTTCAAAGAATTTCTCAACAAAAGATAAGTCCTTTAATTAAATTTAAAGCAAATCAAAGTTTCGCTTAGCAGTTTGAACGTGTTTCGAGAGCGACCCGCGTGGCATGACTTTGCCCCCGCGCTCGTTTCACTCGCGTTGATTTCAGTTTATTCAATTTAAATATTCATGATCTGTAAATTTAGTTTAACATAATTACGGAGGGACTAAAACACCCCCCCCCCCGTAATAATGTATTCCAGTATTTTATTAAACCGAACAATTAATTTTCATTTTCATTTTCAAGCTTATTTCACGTATAATTGTGCTGAAAGTCAAGAAGAGCCTTTCATCACGCTTATGCGTACAACAGCACGCGCTGACAGTATATACATACTATATCGCTCTCACACACAGAGATCCTATATGGTGCACCGTCAGCTTCTATAAGCGTCTACGACTCGGCGCTCTCTAGCGTTCACAGATGCTGTCGAGTCAGCTCGCGACAAGTTCAGCGCCAGCGCCAGCGCCGGCGCTAGCAGTACACTCGCACTATCTCTCTCTTCAGAGATTCAATATGGCGCGATGTCGGCCCGTGCGCGCGACCACGACTCGACGTTCTCGCTCTCCAGCGCTACCGCACGTTGCCGAGTTAGCTCGCAATGAATTCAGCGCCAGCGGCAGCGCTAGCGGTCACTCATTTGTTTTCAAACATATCGGCAAAGATGCGCACGATTGTTAGAACTATATCTCGCCGTCCTTTCGGACTTGATCGATTTTCTTGTTTGTATCCGCACTCACTCACCTCTTGTTTTTGAGATCGCGCAGAAAATCAATTCTTTTCTTGTCTACCATTCTCTCAAGCTGTCGGCGGCGATGAAAAGAGACAAATCAAGCTGATGACGATGATCACAGAAACCAATGTAGTCGAGCAGAGGAAACAAGAAAACGAGCTTAGTTAATCAAGCAATTCAATAGAGATTTGTCGAGAAGATATTCTAGAATCTTGGGATGCGTCGCGCCGTGCCATATACTCTGACAACACGCTGAGTCGAGCCAAAGTGAAGCGTAGAATTATTCCAGCTAAAAGAAAAATCAACGCTCATAACATAGTCACACGTGAATTTTGACCTTCCACGCAAACACAAGCGAGCAGATTGCAGACGCAGTTGAAGCAATCTGGGCCCACAACCTGGTGAGATTAATCCTATGTGTTGCGAAAGGAATAAAATAAAGCACGCTGAGTCTATTATTTTATAAACTATTTACTCGAGATGATACCTTTTCTAAGTCAAACTAGTAAAAAATTTTAATATAAATGATAAACGCTCTGTGGCTTTATTCAACTACCAAGGAATAGCTGAACTGCTTAACAGAGCGACGACAACGTCGCGGCAGCGCCACCTCGCTCTCGTAGATCAGGAGGGTGGGGGGAGGACGAAACTCGACGCTTAGCTGATTGTTCACTTCAACTCATCATTTAAATATTATTCATTCTTACAAATGTTTCGAATTTTTAATTGCTACACCTTCTTAAGGGGTTATGACAGTGTTAAAATTTTGAAAATACCCATTTTTTTTTATTTTCACTTTTTTCATAGCAAATAGGCTGTAGAATATGGTCCTGAAAGCCGTTTTTGGCTAAAAAAATTTTCCTCGAAGATATCAACAAAAAACTAACAAATCTGTTTCAGCAGAAAGCGGCCACACAGCTGTTTTTCATCCAAGACACTAGATCAGTGCAGTTAGTCTGCTAGCTGCTGTAGCAATGCTTATAACCTTAGTGGTGTTACAAAAGTGCAAGAACTTCTGCAGAGTAGAAAAATTTTTCAGATAAGTATTGGAAACTAATTAGTAATAACAGTGTTCATAATGAGCTTTTTCTTTGTTGGTTTATTTTTTGCTTTTAGGTATACGGGTGCAAGCCAGCAAAATGGGAGCTTATATTGACTGCCTGAAGTATTATTTTGCATACGTTTTAAGAACTTGAAGTGTATTTAATAATGGTAAGTATTGTATGTAACTGTAATTGATAAACATAACTTGATTATGAATAGCTAACGATAATTTTTATTTTATTTTCAGCTTCTAAATGCTATTATCACACAGCATGACAAGCGCGTACCATCAAATATACTTTATTGTATGTATATTTGAGTACCAAAAGCAGATCAAGGTATGCCGGATATCTTCTGTAAGTATAGCTGAGTTCATTTGAATGATTTACATTATAAACTTTAAATGCCTTTTACTCAAATTTAGTTTTTTCATGTTTTTGTGTACTTGCCGCACCTTTCTGAAGGAACCGTACTATCAATCATGATGAACCAAAGTGGGTAACCTTCTTTATGAGTATGGTCATAAACTGAGTGGAGCAGAATTGGCAAAGGTAAGTTCAAAGTGAATGTTACGTATGTTTACATATGTAACATTCACTATAATTACTAATATTGGCAATATATGTTTAATTAATTATATTAATTTTGCGTTTTTCAAGAATCTGTTCCACTTAGTCTGAGACCAGACTCATAATGAAGATTTGGCACTTTGATTCATCAGGATTCATCAGAAACATGCGGCAAGTAAATAAAAGTGATGAAAATTATGATTTTTGGTAAGCAAATACCTTTAATTGTTTTTAAATGTTACATTCACTTTATGCATATTATTTATGCATAAAAGTGATGTATAATACTTGTATTTGAAAGCAAAAAATATAGTTTTTAGAGCACCAATATATCTATTAATTTTTTACAACACTAACAATTTTTCCTTTTTTTCAGGTTTTAACACTGTCATAACCCCTTAACTACAAAACTCTCATTCATATAAGAATTGTAGGTATTTAAAATTTATAAATCTGATCGGATATGTATATATGTCAATGAAAATACAAATACGTATGCGACGTAGCAATAAATATTGCTGCGTCGTGATTTTTTAACGCAGCCAGCTGACTCACTCTTGGCAAACTGACAGGCCATGGAGCGGAGTCAGCGCTCGGTGGCGTTCGCAGGAGTAGCCTCTAACCGGCCGCGTGTGGAGAGCAGGATGTGAGATTCCGAGTCACACCTGCGCAGCGCGTCGGCGCTCGGGAGGGGGCACGGCAGGAAGCGAGACGGCGGCCGCGCGCACGCGGTTACATGCACGCCGCTGTGTGTAGAGGGGAGAGCGCGTGTATGTGTGTGAGAGAGAAGGAGTTAACGCGCGCGAGAGAGAGAGAGAGAGAGAGAGAGAGAAGTGTGCGTGAGCATTGGAGAGGATGAGGCGCGCGCGCCAGCGGAGAGAGGGAGAGAGCATGCGAGACGCGTGGTATCGGGAGAGAGCGCTCGTGATTATCGACCGCGATTTTACTATAGATGGGGAGGGCGCCTGCTATCGGGCGATCAATGTTCAATGATGATCGTTGAGATAATGCAGGGCACTGTATAGGGAAGCTGTACAGTTTCTTTCAAGATTAGTGGAATGTAGAGGATGCCGGCTAGTGATCTCTAGTTGGCTCTTAGGGTCTGTCTACCGTGGAATGTAGTTACTGATGAATGGGATTTGAATTCGCGCTCTCTTTTGCTTTTCCTTGGTCTTATCTATAGGGGGCGCCATCGGATGGAGATCAATATTGATTGATTGATCTCTATCAATAAAGGGGACGCGGATTATGTAATTTAGGAAGGATATAGAGGGCGATAATTATTTTCTCGGCCAATGAGAAAATTAGAAATAGAAAAGAGGGCGCTGGGAAAACTCAGGAACAAGCAAATGAGTCTGTATGGGTAATTAGTTAGGCCAATAGAGGATTTTCGGGACTTTCAGGACCAATGAGGAAATTCGGCGGTCGAGATGACGTTTCCGTGAAGAAGGAGGCCGGGTGGGAAAACGCGGCATCTTTCCTCGAGCGGAGCGTCGGCCTCGGCCATTCTGTTCCTGGATCCATAGACAGCAACAGTGTTTCTTTTGTGTTCTGGTAATTGAGAGATCGCGAGAGAGATCGCGAGAGAGAGAGAGAGAGAGAGAGAGAGAGAGAGAGAGAGAGAGAGAGAAAGGAAAAGAAGATCAAAGAGAGAGAGAGAGAGAGAAATATAAGTTGGAGGAAGCGTCTGGGATCCTTATTTTTCTTGTGTGGCGGATTTCCTCGGTTTTTTTGTGGTATTATTGGTAAGATCTTTGATTTATATCTTCTATTGATCATTTGTTGGGTTGAGGAGTTGGGGCAGCGTTTTTTGTGTCAGAGGTTTTTTTCCCTTTTGCAGCTCCGTGCCTTTTCGCGTTTTCAGCAGGAGGCGGATTTTTTTTCCCTTGTTGTTTTTGATACAAATTAGAGTCATTCGATAGTGGTTTTTCGCGGCCCTTTGTTTTAGCTACCAACGACCGTTACAAGGAGGTAGTGATATGGCCGCTGGCCCATGTGTTATTTAGATTCCAAAACCTTATTTGTTTGCCACCGAGAATTTGTATACGGGGATCTTAGAATATATCTGAATTTATGTGTTTATCTTAATCTTTGTTTTATTATTTATCCATTTAGCCCTATTGCTACCGAATTCCCTTGCGTGTACCCGTTTTTTTCCGTTTTTCAGTACTCTGGACCTTGGAAGGAGTCAGCCGGCACTTATAAATATTCTAGCAATGTAGCAATAGGGTTTGGATTTTAGGCAGGATTTTTGTTTTATGTTTGTGGTATTTTTGTGGTGTTTCCTCTGATTATTTTGAAATCTTGGGTTGGCGGAATTTTTTTTTCCTACGCCAGTTTATTTGGGAGGGCCCACCCGGTAGTGTTGCGCACACACACACACACCACACGCATTGAATATTATTATTATTTTATTATTATATGTAATATTTAGGAATATATTTTTCTTGTTGCGTGTGGAGGATTTTTCTTTCAGGGAAATGTTGTGGTTTTTATTTTCAGGAAGCTATCCATATACGGGAATTTTTTTCCCCAGTGTAGAGGATAATTTTATTTTTCAGGAAGATATTATAGTGGTACTCGTGTAGTGGAATTTTTTTTTCTCCTTACAGGAAGATATTTTGTTCTGTGGAGGATTTTCTTTTGGTTTTCAGAGATATTGCACTTTAGTGCACGGGTACAGGTTTTTCTTTCTATTTTAATTTTTTTTTATTGAATTGTATACATATATACCTGTAGGTGTGTGTGTGTGTAGGTAGGGTCTTTTATTTTAGTTATTTCCCCAAATTTTTTTTTGTGGTTTTTGGCGGAATAAGTAGAGGAATTGCGGCAAAATGTCTACAATGGAGGAAGAATATAGACGGGAGATGAGAAGATTGTTGAAGAATAGGAATCTTCGTGCGCGTATGCGTGCATTAATTACCACAGATTTATCAACGATTATAGAGGACTTGGAAAAGAGGAAGTTGAGCACGTTGGGTTCGGCTAGAAAACTGGCAGAAAGGCTTTTCCGAGCTCAGTTACTAATAGATGGTTGCGAAGACGTGCCGTGGTATGCTGATATTGATGAAAATGAAAGTCTATCGCCGAACGAACAGTTATTGAAACCAGTGTTGGAAATGGCGGTAGAAGACCGAGTGGAAATAGATCCACCGGTGGTGGTATCAACAATAGAGGTCACGGCAACGACTACGAGTATAACCACAGTAACAGTGAAACAACGGTAGCAACGACCTTGCCGGGGTTAGACATATATTATTCCGGACCTTCGGCAGGAGATCAGTATGTGTTTAGAGAACCTCTATCGGCGAATGTGAATTCATCGACATCAAACACGGGAGCGATTCCTAGGACGAATAGTTTTAAGAAGAAAATTGCGGTCGAGGAAAGTCATTACGTGATGACGCCGGAAGGGAGAGGAAAAATTTCACACAGAGATAGAAGGGTGGGCTCAGGTTTCGGTAATACCTGGTACGGCAGATTTTTATTCTGGAGCGATAGGAGGTGTCCGGAATATACCGTTGACGACAACGGCAATGAGTGTTGCGAATACTTCGACGGTCTTTTCCGTACCGTACTTAGTGTATGGTGGTACTGAAGGTAATTTTACATCAGCTAGCAATAAGAAACCTGTGGATAATTTACCTGATAATACGGGAAATAATCAGGAATTGGAAGATTTCAGAAGCAGGCACGATGGATCTAATAGAGGTGAAGATGATTTTCGACGAAACAGAGATTTTAGAGATTATGGTGGAAATGATGATAGAGCATTTAGGCATGGAAATTTGGTAAAAATTCTACAGAGCTGGTGCCAGAAATTTCATGGAACAGAGGACAGAGTTGCAGCAGAAAATTTTATGGCTCAGCTGGAGGATTGTAAGGTCAGCGAAAATATACCTGACGAGAAAATGTTAACGGCTGCAGCTTGCCTATTTACAGGGGTGGCTGCGAATTGGTACAGGGTTAAAAGGAAAGAAGTGCTGTCATGGAGGCAATTGTTGTTGGCATTTAGAAATCGATTCATTGGAGAAATCAGTCAGAGAGATATTTATAAAGATCTATTGTGGAGAACGCAGGGAACGTCAGAGAAGATAACGGCGTTTATAGATTGTTTTAAATACATTGTCAATCATTTGGCAAATCCTCCAAATCGCGTAGAATTAATAGGTATTGCATATGAACCAATACGTTCAGAATACCACGATTTTATGGTGAATTTAAAGATCACTTCGTTTGAGGATATAGAGAGATATGGTCGACAGTATGAGCGGCACAAAGAGATTAATGAGTATTGGGAACCTCCACCTGCGAAGGAAAAGATGAAACTTCCAGGTGCAAGCTACATACCGAAGGAGGAAATGACTATGAAGCCGGGTAAGAGTAAAAATCAAAAGAAATCGGGTTCTGGTCAAGCTCAATCGTCGAATATAGGTATTGATGAATCGACAATAAAGGATCAAACTAAAATGGAGGGGTTAATAAATCCGAATTTGGAGAATTTTAACCAGCAAATACAGAATATCCAACGTCAACAGCAGCTACCGCGACAGATGCAGCAGCAGCATCCATAACAGGTACAGCAGCAGTGGCAACAACAGCAACCTCGAATGTGGAATAATTTTGGCAATCAGAATGTCATGGGGCAAAATGGTGGTAATCCGCAGCGTGGAGGAAATTCTCAGAGTCAGCACAGCGATAATAAGCAGCAAGGTCCGAGAAAATGCTACGCTTGTGGAAAGGAAGGTCATTTTGCCAATAAATGTCCGGATACTAAGTGTTATAAGTGTCAACAAATGGGGCATAAAGCGAATGGATGTCCGATGAGAGTTATGTCGGATATTTATTGCCAATTAGGCAATAAACCGGGAGTCACAATCAGAGAGTGTCCGGACTGTGACATTTTGAATAGATTGGGAAATGGCAGTGCGGGGGCTCAGCGCAGTTCCCTGCCCTTCGCGAAGCCATAGGAACTGCTTTTGGAAATAGTGGAGGATTTATTGGAACTAATAGAGGTAGTGGTTTTATAGAGGATAATAGAGGAAATCATGAATCTGTTACTTCCAATGAATTAGGTGGTTCACGTAGTGGACAAATTGGAAAGGGGCTTTCATCTAAAATGAAAGCAAATCCATCAGGCAATATTTCTCCAGGTATTGCGATTGGTGGAGAGATGAAACTTGGAAGGCCTAGTGTTGATAGGGATAATGAGAAGCTTCAACGGATGCTGAGAAAGTGTGAAGAATCTACAGCAAGTCGTGGGAGCAATGGAAGTAGTGATGAAAATAGTGTTAATAGAGGAACTGATTCTGGTTTGAAGAAGAAGCAGTTCAAGAAGAAGAAAGAAAAGAGTAGTAATAATGTGAATGTTAAGACTCGTACAAATGGAGTAGATGTAATTTTGAGTGATGCGCCGTCGATTGAGTTGCGTCAGAACTCGAAATTGGTACGAAAGAAATTGAGGAACTGGTCGGAATATTTGAGGGAAGCACGTCCAAAACAGACAATAGAGGACAAGGCTATGAATCAAGATATTGACCGGCTGGTTAATGGTAAATATTTGTTGGTAGAAAAATCATCTGGAGGCTCAGTGAAGGATCCGTCATTGGAGATAGTAAAAGATGTTTCTAAAGGAGCTATTCCTAAGAACAATACTTCATCGAAGCCATGGTTTCAGAAAGTGTGGAAGAGCCTAATTTTGATTTAAGGTGGCGGTTGCCGAGTCCTGTCGATAATTCGCGATATCTGCAGGAAAATGGTGGGAAGAGGATGTGTGAAAATTATGATCGTAGTTCTTCTGAACCATTGGTAACTTCTTTCCGAGATGTCCAGAAGCAAGTGGACAAATTTATGGAGAATCAGAAGGTAAATGAGTTTAAGCAGAAGAAGAATAAATCTCAGTTAATTACTCAAGGTGCGGAAATTACCACTAGAGAAAACAGAAATTTTCTTTCGGTTAATTTTGGAGGAAAAGAGTATGTAGCATTAGTGGATAGTGGAGCCATGGTGTCATTAATTAAGTCACATATAGCTGAGAGATTTCCTTCCAAGATGAGTAAATGCAATAAATTCATACGAGGAGTAACTGGAGACATTATCCCTGTAAAGGGGAGCATGAAAATTACTCTGGAAATAGATGGTGAATCAAAGGTTCTGGAATGTACAGTTATGGATGAGCCAGGCCATGATATGATTCTAGGTATTGATTTTTGTAGAGATTGGGAAATTCAAATGAATTATAAGAAAAATTTATGGAGAATTTCTGATGGGATTTGGCATTCTTTTGATCAAGATGGTAATTATGAGAAACCTTCTTTGATTGCGGAATATGCAGGTCTATCGGAATTGAATATAGAGGAACATGATTGGATTTTGAAATTGTGAAGAAATATTTACCAGAGGATACGCCTACACGATTGAATGCTACTACTCTAACGGAGCATAAAATTGTGTATTTAGGGGATGCTCCTATTAAACATAAATTTAGGAGGTGGTCTCCGAGGCGATGGAATGCTGAAATCAAAGAAATTGAGGAAATGTTAAAAGCTGGAGTTATTGAGAAATCGGATAGTGATTTTAGTAGTGCTCCAGTAATTGTGTTTAAAGAAAATGGTGAGTGCGTTTTTGCATAGATTATCGAGATGTCAATTGAATGTACAAAGAAAAGATGCTTACTCACTACCTTCAATTGATGGGATATTAGATAAATTGAGGCAATGCGAGGTATATTTCGAATATTGATCTGAAAAGGCCTATTTCAAGTGCCTATGGAGGAAAGTAGCAAGAGATATACAGCATTTGCAATGCCGGGTAGTGGATTATGGCAATTAC
>JACCIB010000012.1:4027500-4182500 GCA_018906965.1 Philotrypesis tridentata
GAGAGAGAGAGAACGAGAGAGAGAGAGAGAGAGAGAGAGAAAGAGGGAGAGAGAGAGCGCTTTTACGTGCGCGCGGGCTCGCTTTGCTCTTTCCCAAAGTTTTCTTTTTCCCTTTCCCTTTGCTCCGAGCGCACCGCGTTTATATATCTGCGTAGCCCGTTCCCTCCCCACCCACCCCCCGTTTCACCGCGCGCCTTTATCACTTTTGGCGAGCGAGCCACCCACGCTTCGCAATTATACATATATGTATATATATGTGCACCTCTGTGCCTCTCTACAACCGTGTATAGTCGGTGCGATGCGGCAGATGGATTATTCTTATGCGTGTATATACCTGAGAGAGAGGTAGTGATATATAGAGGAGTTTTTTCAATCTCCAGCCTTCATTTGGAGGATTAACGCTCGTATCGACTCTCGCGTCGAGAGTGCAGTGCGCAGAGCTCTTTCTCTCTCTCTCCCTCTCTCTCTCTCTCTCCTTCTCTGTATATAAAGCTTTAAAAATGCAAATTGCCCGAAAAAGTCTAGTGAGTCGTCTCGACTCTTGCATCGAACTTATCGAGTCGCGACGGCAAACGAAGCGGCAGCAATAATTGCGAGCTTCTCTCTCTCTCTCTCTCTCTCTCTCTCTCTCTCTCTCTCTCTCAGATATAACACGCGCTAAGTATATAATTTATTAGTTTTTCGCCTGTCATCCGTCAAGCGCGCATATGCACATCGGCTTTTTCTCCGATACGAAAATCGCTGGCGCAGCAGCGGCAGCAGCAGCGATGCGCCTCTTATCGTCCTTCTTTTTCGCACCGTCCCTCGCTGTGTGTACCGTATACCCTTGTTTACTAATAGTCTATATAGCAGCTCTCTGCATTATATATTTTCCCGATGAGCTCAGTCGCGCCTCGCGCGAAACGGAGAATACATTTCCGAGCTGAGGTATTTTTTGTGATACTGAAAAACGCGTGTATGTAAATTGTACATGTGTGTCGGTGGCTATATGTGCACATCCATCCTATTTCGGAAACAACTTACCCGAGCAAGTCGCAAATTTTTTTATTGAAGGCACACCTATCAGACCTGATTTTTCTCGTTCCTTAGGTCATTCTGAAAGAGAAAAACCTCGCGTACATGGCCGATCGAAGGGTATACTTTTTTCCGAAGCAAAAACGACTAGAATAAAGGGAAATAATTAAAAAAACAAGAATTTATAGATTTTTTTTCTCGAAAACTATGGACTTTTAAAAACATTTTATAAGAACAAATATGTTTTAAAATTCATCATTGAATGCTTTCAAATTTTTCAAGATTGATCCGACACAGATTTTGATTTTTGAAAAATTCAAAAAAAATCGAAACTGTCATTTAAAAATCTGAAAAAATTTCAGAGTATTCTTTGATGAATTTAAAGACATTATCTTTCTAATGAAATATTTTTAAAAGTCCATAGTTTTCGAGAAAAAAAATCTATAAATTCTTGTTTTTTAATTACTTCCCGTTTTTCGATTCGGTTTTGCTCCGGAAAAAAGTGTACCCTTCGATCGGCCATGTACGCGAGGTTTTTCTCTTTCAGAACGGCCTATGAAACGAAAAAAATCAGGTCTGGTAGGTGTGCCTTCAAGAAAATTTCTTGCGACTTGCTCGGGTGAGTCGTTTCCGAAATAGGATGGATATGCACATATATCTGTGGAAATCCACCAGAAAGTGTTACGCAAGTTGGCCCAAAATTTGCCCTTTTTTATTTTTAAGGGCACACCTATCGGACCATGCTAATTTTGTTTGATAGCTCATTTCAAATATGAAATCGGTGTGTGCTTAGTCTAAACCCTATGCCAAGAAAGAGCTACAGGCGAAAAACCGAAAAAAAAAATCACGATTTTTGCTCTAAAAATTAAGAAAGGAGCATTATCTATAGTGTTATAATTTTTTAGATTTTTTTCATATACGCAGTCTTAAAGTGCACGAAATGAGCTTTGATTTGCATATAAATTTTTCTGGATCGGATGCACTGATCAAAAGATACGCAGATTTGAAGACAACGAACTCTGTTTCGGGCGCTTACCAAAATAGCCAATTTTTCGCTTTTTTCTTAAAATCCTTCTAACTTTTGATCCAAGCATCCTTTTTTGTACTTTTCTGACAATAAGTTTAGATTCAAAATTTTCTTATGTAATGAACTATATATATTACATATGCTTCTCAAGTTGATCGTTTTTTATACTGATTTTGAGAAGCATATATATAGCGCATCACATGAGAAACTTCAATTTCAGACGAGTTAGTAAAAAAGTGGAAGATAAGAGCTTTAATTTGAGCTATTAAACTTTAAAATCGGTTCATTGGATCAGAAGGTACGAGGTTTTGAAGAAAGGCAAAATTAGATTATTTATATATGAAATTACTCGATTTTGGCAAATACAGAGATTATTCCCTTTTTTCAAATGCTTCCAACTTTTGATCCAGTTGTGCGTTTTCAATGCTTAATAACTCAAATTAAAGCTCTTTTCTTTTACTTTATTGTTAGTTAGTCCAAATTTTTTTATAAAATATAGTGTGCTATATACATGCTTTCAAAAAATGATTTACTTGAGAAGCATATGTATAGCTCACTACATTAAAAATTTTAAATCTAAACTTATGGCCAGAAAAGAACAAAAAAAGAGCTTTAATTTAACGTATTGAAAGTTGCAAACGGATGCTTGGATCAAAAGTTAGAAAGATTTTGAGAAAAAAGCGTAAAATTGGCTATTTTGGTAAACGCCCGAAACAGAGTTCGTTGTCTTCAAATCTGCGTATCTTTTGATCAGTGCATCCGATCCACAAAAATTTATATAGAAATTCAAGGTCTTTTCGTGCACTTTAAACTGCGTATATGAAAAACATCAAATTATAACACTGTAGATAATGCCCGTTTCTTAATTTTTAGAGCCAAACTTGCGATCATTTTTTTTTCGGTTTTTCGCCTGTAGCTCTTTGTTGGCATAGGGTTATGACTAAGCACACACCGGTTTATTGCTTGAAATAAGCTATCAAACAAAATTAGCAAGGTCCGATAGGTGTGCCCTCAAAAATAAAAAAGTGCAAATTTTGGACCGACTTGTGTAACACTTTCTGGTGGATTTCCACATATACGCGTTTGTAGGTGTATACCTATACATGTGTATTTATGGGAAAATCTAAGGGCAAATGGAAATTACTCGGCTTTATATGGAAGATGATATTTTTTTCTTTTTTTTTTTAGAGAAGACGTATATCTATCAGTCCACTTTTTTCTGCGAGTTTCTTGGGTCATTCTGAGTATTAGGAAAAAGAAAGAAAGAAAGAAAGAAATTGCGTATGGATTTGATGCGGGGATGTTTTACATTTCTACGAAAGTACCGTATTATTGGAATACTTTTTCGAATTTAACATTTACTGAACAATTTTATGTGAACGTTAGGAAATAGAATTCGGTGGAAAAACTTTAATTTCAAATAAAATTTATTGTTCAGATTGCGGGCATCGCTAAAAACTAATTGGAACTTCGATTGATTTGATATTTCAAGTGTATAATAACTCTGCGACTTTAACGACTAGTACACTTTCAAACGCAAGCTCTTTTCTGATTATTTTCTTTGATATAGTTATATGCAGATGTTTATTGATTATTGTAATCTATAAAAAAATCTTATTTTAAAATAAAGCTCTTCCACCTTATTTTATTCCCACGCACTTATACAAAAAATTTTGAGTTAAATATCGCACTTGAAAAAGTATTCCAATAATACGGTATTTTTTTTTAAAATGCAAAACATCAAGGTCTTTGCATTGTTTCGTCTGAGAAAAAAAGTTTGGCAAGCGACATCGCGTAACACGTGTGGTTTTCCTCTCCCTCAGAATGGGCCAAGAAACCGCGAAAAAGTGGTCCGGTTAAAAAAAGAAAAAAAAACTACATTCAACTTTTCATTCCAAGCTGCTCGAGCACTTGGCCGTTGATTCGCACATATTCGACGCGCGCAGAGGAGAGAATCACTCATTAAAGACGCGGTCAGGACGACGACCCTGGATTTTCCATCTGAAACTGCACCTTTCATTTTTATCGATGGAAATCGAGTAAAAACTTGATAGTTCCGGAATAACTCGCATACATTACGGAGCCGTGAAAATCGTGGTGCGATGAGAGACAAAACTTTATGGAATCCGTTGAAATTTTTCCGCGACGGCGCGCATACGCCTGCATCAATAAACCAGACACCCATAAAGTCCCTTAAAATAGTCGGAACAATTTTTATACATCCGGTTGGATGGAAGGAGGTCGAATGTGGGAGGGGGGGGGGAGGAAGAAGGGCTGTACACACACACACACACACACGTGCTTATCTCTTCTGCGGGTACTTTCGATATACTCGCTAAAGGACGCAACCCTAATAACCTGCATACGTACGTTCCGACTAATAATCCCAAAATACACGAGAACTCGTTTATCCATCAATTTCTTCTAGCCGAACCGAAAGCCAGGAGGCAAAAACGTATTAAGTGTCTCGTGTACGTTGTATACAATAATCAATTGATCGACGGATGACATGCCGGGACAAGATCGTGTCTCACGATAGTGTAGGTGTATAATATACACCAACGTATATATGTATACAATGAGAGAGATAGAGAGAAAGAGATAGAGAGAGAGAGAGAGAGAGAGAGAGAGAGAGAGAGAGAGAGAGAGAGAGAGAGAGAGAGAGAGAGAGAGAGAGAGAAGAGAGAGAGAGAGAGAGAGAGAGAGAGAGAGATAGAGAGACATCAGAGGAATATAGGCTGGATATATACCTCCCCGGACCTGCAAGAGATTCCCTCCGGAAATTTAAGCTAGTCGAATTCCAACCAAGACTAACAGGCGCCAGGTACAGTTTCCCTCTCTTTCTATATACCTCTGCTTCAATGTCTGTGTTCAACTATACACACATATAGACACGGAGAGTCACACATACAGGGGGGGAACGAGAAAACAGGACGGGCCAGAGCGTTGCTCTCCCGATCTGCTCTCGCGTACAGCAGCTACCTATACCTATGTAGGTGGAGAGCGCCGCGCGGTGCAGTGCAGAGGTAGAGTCATATACAAGGGGGAGAGAGCGAGAGAGAGAGAGAGAGAGAGAGAGAGAGAGAGAGAGAGCGAGTGAGAGGACTGTAGGCGGAGGCCACGTGTCCGTGACGGAAAGCTGCGAGAGGTGGTCTGCGGTTATTTCGGTGATTGCTTTTATCGCGTTGGCAACAGTGTGTGACCTCTCTCTCTCTCATTTTCCCCCCTCGTATTGCAGCTTTTCCTCCTTTTTCCCTCGTTCCCATCGGCTTCCATCCCCCTCGGAGAGACAGAGAGAGGGTAAGCTGCACACACGCGTGTGAGGGAGACAAAAAGAATAATAAAGAAATCGACCAGAGATATAATTCGCATGTCACCTTTTTTTTGTCCCAGAGAGAGAGAGAGAGAGAGAGAGAGAGAGAGAGAGAGAGAGAGAGAGAGAGAGAGTGAAAGAGAGAGAGGGAGAGAAAGAGAGGCGCACACGTGCGGGCATGCAGTGGCCTGCGTCTATGATTATTTGCGCGCTTTCGCCTGTCGGCCGTCGTTATCGTTAATTCGGGTGGGGCTGATTTTGCACGAATGGCCCGGAGGTGCTTCGCCGCTGCAATTTTACCCAGGCGAAATATCGTGCGCGCATTCTATGTATGTGTACGTGTGTACGCGCTGTGTTGTATTGATTTATGAGCCTCATGAATATGAGGGATCTGAAAGTATAATCGTTACAATGCTGTTAGTCTTGCGCTCGATCGGAGATTGAATAATTATTGTTTCTTTTTATTTAGCCTCCTATCCTATTCTCCCCATTGTCATTCGGCTGCTCCACTCTCTCTCTCTCTCTCTCTCTCTCTCTCTCTCTCTCTCTCGCTCTCGAGTCGTAATGCGCGTATAAACATCCGCAGGATGACTCCGGATGTAAACTCGGCTTCTTTGTATCGCGTATAATATGTGCCTCTATGCAAATTACTATTCGCGTCGCTTGGCTTCTTTCCCTCTCGCTCTCCGCTTACGTATACGTACGTCGACAATCACCTTGACTAAATTCTCGATAGGGTACACAACGCTAATTGTATACACGCTCTTGGTATGCTCACGCACATATAGGCGCGCAGAAGCTTTAGCAGCTCACCTTCGCTATCTCTTAAAAAGCGCGCACTATCTCCCTTTATCGCTGTACCGCGCAGCTGTTGCTTTTTTTTCTCGTGTGTCTATACTATAGTCTCTCGGCACAATATCATTCGCACATGATTTCAACCCAAAGCATGTGTACGCAACATGTATATATATATATATAGTTATGGAGGGAGAGAGGGAGAGAGATGCAGGCGGCGCAGACGGTAGTTTCGATAGCCTCTTTGGCTCGCGCGCGTTTTTCCTTTGGCAAGAGAGAAGAGAGCGCGCCGCTATCTCATTCATTCGATCGGCCACTGCCGCTGCATCAGGCCTATACGTGCTCTCGGCGGTGGCGGCGGCGGCGGCAGCGGCAGCGGCTGCGGCGGCTTTTCCTCGCGCGCGCATCAGAGGGCTATCAACGCCGGGATTGCCGGGAATGCATTAGAGGTAGAGAGGAGCTACGTATACGTATATATATAGGTATATACATTGGAGGAGGTGGCAACGTGGCCGTTCCGTCTCTCTCTCTCTCTCTCTCTCTCTCGCTCTCTGCAGCGAAGAGAGCTGCGGGAGGGAGAGAGAGAGAGAGAAGCTTCTTTTCCTGGGCTCGCCGCAGCACACAGCGCATATCTGCAGCCTCGCCTCGTACGTTGCACTGTGCGACGACGACGACACTCGCCTACTCGCTCGCTCTCTCTCTCTCTCTCTCTCTTTCTGCAGCGGCAGAACGAGAGAGGCTCTGCTCGGGGAAAATAACCCGTTTACGAGCGAACGCTCTGCGCTCTCCTGGAAATTGGATAGACGAGCGCGTTGCAGTTTTCTCTTCAGGGTTACGTGTGTCCGTATGTGCTGCAGTGTGTGTGCGCGCGCTGGTGTACGTGCGTTATAAAAGTACAGAGAGAGAGAGAGAGAGAGAGAGAGAGAGAGAGACAGGCGCGAGAGGTGAATGAAAAACGCGTATACGTGTATACGAATTGATTCGCGTATAAGCAGCTATGACAATTCGGAGCTTTGTGCTTTATCGCCCCGCGCGCGAGAGACGAGAGCCGAGAGATTTATATCTGTGGAATCCATTAGTCACCGCGGCCTGGGCCTGCCAGGGCCGCGAGTGCGATCTCCTAGCATTCGCATGAAATACCAATTTGTCTATACCTTTGCTGCAAAGATAGAGAGAGCGAGAGAGGGGAGGGGGGGGGGGAGAGAGAAAGAGAGATGCAAAAAGAAAGCAAAAGAGGAGCGACTGCAGCAGAAGCAGCACAGAGCGGCAGCAGCGAGCGCGCAGAGAGAAACGAGAGCGGCGGCGGCGGCGGCGGCGGCGTCGGCGGCTCTGCGAAAAGGGAGAGGAAAGAAAAACGAGGAGAAAAGAACATGAACGTCTTACTGCGCGAGCTCGCTCGCCAGCAGCGAACGTCTACGATCATCAGAAAGCCCCCTCGAAAGGTCGAGCGCGCGCAGGAGAGAAAGAGGAATAAAGGCAAAAAAGTAGCAGCGGCAGGAGCGGAGGCGGAGGAGAGACTTTTTGCAGCATCACGAGTCCACGATGACGAGGACGATAAGGGGGACCGCTGCCGCCGCCGCTGCTGCTGCTGTGGGCGGCGGACAACTAGCGAGAGCGAGCGAGCGAGAGCCAGCGAGCGAACGAACGAACGAACGAACGAACGAGCGAAGAAGAAGCGGCAGCGCGGACTCTCTGCCGCTGCTGCTGCTGCAGGAGGAGTAGGAGGAAGGGGTATATATACACCTATATACGTATATACCGCCGGCTCAGCAGCGGCGGCAGCAGCGGCAGTAGTAGTAGAAGTCGGGGGAGAGAGAGAGAGGATGGGTATAAGGTATACGGTCTACGGCAGCGCGAAAGTAGTAGTGGTACAAGTTGAGAGTCGCTAGAGGAAGACCGAGGGAGAGCGAGAGGGGAACGCCGAGGCTGTAAAGAGAGCGAGAGAGAGAAACTAGGAAGGTGGAGGACGAGTAATGGCAGAAGAGGGTGAAAGGAGGCGAAGGGAGCGACGAGCAGAGCAACCTCCCATTGCGCCCATACTGGACTTGGCCGTTCTCGCTCGTTCCTTTCCTTTTTCTCGGCTTTTTTGTGCCCGCGCCTTTGCAGAGAGGGAGAGAGAGAGAGAGAGAGAGAGAGAGAGCGCGCGCGAGCGAGCGAGAGAAAACTCCCGAGTATATGGCGAGAGAAAGAGAGAAAAACAAGCAAGGGGCTGCTGCTGCTGCTGCTGCCGCCGCCGTTGCCTCTCCTTTTTCTCGCTTGCTCCCGCTCGACGAGACAGAAAAAAGAAGCCGAGAGCAGCGGCAGCAGCAGCAGCAGCAGCTCCGGAGGTGAGAGCGTAAATCCATATAGGGGTGCCTGCCCTGGTAAAGGGTGGCAGTAGGGGAGAGAGAGCAGTACCGCCCCAAGGCTTCTTCTTCTCTCTCTCGCTCTTTCTCTCTTGCCTTCAATCGCCCGATGACACACTCACTCTTGCGCGCCTCTCTGCTGCAGAACTGCCCTTTATCTGTGCCGCCGTCGCCGTAGCCACACGCGTATCCAGCCCTTTTCTCTCTGCGTGTCCGCGCACTCGTATACGCGCACACGCACACGCACACACATGTACACACGCGCGCGCGCGCGCGCGCATGCCAATCGATGCGCTGTATAGGTACACCCACTCGCGTATCGGAAGAAAAGTTTCTCTCTCGCCCGACTCCTCTTCATCCGACGGGTGTAGCGCGCACAAGGTGTACATGTATTACACGTTCTCGCGCGGGCAAACTGTTGCTTAAAGAGCTGCGTGCAGTCCTCGTTATCGGCGAGCCGGCACACTCTGCCGCGATCATCCCGGCTTTTTTCCTCTCTCTCTCTCTCTCTCTCTCTCTCTCTCGCACACTCTGTGTCTATACATATATGCTTACCTATCTCGGGACGCGCACAACGCGCGGCTAATTCTAATCCTAGATTAAGTCCGCGTCCCGACGTTTATTCGGTCTGACTTTTTCCGCGCATATATAGGTGTGCGTGTGCGGTGTGCAGACGAAAGTTTGGCGCCCTACCCCATGGGGAGAACGACGACGATTTCACACACACTCGCACATCATACGTCGAGGCCGTCGAGGGGCTAGCTTCTTCCTTCTCCCCTTTACGCAGAGTAATAACACACGAATTGATAAGGACGTTTCACTTCCAATCAGCGAAACGAGCGCAGGCCGTGTCCGTCGCGAAAAGAATGCACGCCTCGGTGCCTGCACTGATGCGTGTGTACAAAAACCGAAAAAGTTGCATCTCTTCTTCTTCGCCCACGATGTACACCTATATCTATACATACGTACGCTCTCGCGGAGGATAGAGAGAGAAAGAGAGAGAGAGAGAGAGAGAGAGAGAACCCGAACACGTGCACTCAGCTATCAGCGGATCCCCTCTATAGAAGCGCCCCTTGCGGTATATATGGGAGCTGCGTGTGTGGTGCCGTATCTATCTATCTCTCTCTTTCGCCCCCGCGTGACGCTGACAGGCCCTTGTATATACACACATATACGCGTTCTTTCTCTCTGGTCTGTGTAGTCGTTGTACCTTATAACGCGTGTGCGAGCGCAAAAGGGGGGAGCGCTGGAGGGGAAGGAAGGCTAGAGGGCACAGCGAGAGAGCGGTCGCGGAGAAAAGTGGTGGGGGGGGGAGTCGCCGCCGCCGCCACCGCAGCAGCAGCAGCAGCCAGCAGCCAGCAGCAGTGAGCACTGAGCAGCGAGTTTCATCGCTGCCGCCAGTTCGTCGTGAGCGCTCGTCACGCGAGCTCAGCCGCTTCTCTGCGCAGCCGGGCATTTATTTCCAAGTTTCCATAGAGTAACGCAGCGCACCGACGTCGCTAAGTCATCACTCGCTCGCCAACGCAAGGATTGTCAAAGGCGAGTTTGTGTGTCTGATCAGTGCGGATACGTGACCACTTGGGAGGGCGAAGTGTCGGCTTGCTTGCTTACTTTCTTTCTGCACTGTCGTCCGTGCAGCGTGCGCGCTGAGCGCGGATGAGACGGCAAAACAGTAGTTACAGCAGTCAGTGAACTGAGAGAAAGAGAGAGAGACTCCTGGTCTCCATATCCGAAAGAGCCTCTTCGACGTCGGCTGCACAGTGCGGACCGAGGAGCTGCGCGAGTCCCGCCTCGAGAGAAAGACATAAACGAGTGCGCCATGTGTTGAATAGAGAGTCATCGCCGGGGCTTGACACGCATATCTCGTCGTCCACTTACTTTTGCGGCTCGCATAAAAGCGCTGTAATAGAGAGACTCGCGGTTTTGTTTTGCTCCGCGGGAGAAAGAGAGCGGGGACCGGCAACCGCGCGATTGGCCGGCAGCGCGCCACCTAGACGGACAAGGCACACACCGACACACGCGCGCCCGCACGCACACGTATACACAGCGCTGCGAGAGAGAAAGAAGAAGCAGAGGATTTTCCACTCGACTCGCGCGTGAGAGGAGAGGCCTGGATATGTCCGCGAAGCGAAAGGCCACTGCCATCATGCAGCACCACAAGGTGAGTAACGATCCTTTTTTTGCCCCCTTCTCTCTCTCTCTCTCTCTCTCTCTCACTTCTTTTTACACGAGAGAGCGCGCCTTCCCTTGTACGGTGCCGCCGCCGCTGCCGACGTTTCAACTTTTACTCCACTATACACTATACCTCCCCCTCTTGGCAGTGCAGTCGGTCCCCTTCTCTCTCTCGCGCGCAGCGGCTATCTGCTGCCACAGCACGACTGCACACAGACCTCCTCTTTATCGCCGCAGCAGATGACGACTCATTCACACAACTCCTACACACACGAGTCTATGCGTATGTATGCATATGTGTGCGCGTTACGAGTATAGGGGGGCCTTGGACCGGCGGTAAGACAACGGGCTTTTTTTCCTTACAGCGATTATGCAGCATAAGCGATGACGATTTTTGCGAGGGAAGACTCTCAACGCATGCGTGCGGTTATCCGAAAAAATCAACGGTTTTTAAAACTCACTCTGTCCCTCCCAACGTTAATCAAACGAACTGAATGTCACACCGCAGCTGAGCCAATTCCATCTCAATTGACACACACACACACACACACACATGCACACACCGGCCGGAGAGTAAACTCGCCGAAAGCAATAAAGCGCCGAGCGACCAAATTAGCCGGTTCTCTCTCGCTCGCTCGCTCCATCTCTTCGCGAAGAAAAACACAAAACAAAGCTGCGGCACATGCGAATCGATTTTTCCAACAACAACAGCGGCGACAGCAGCAGTAGCAAAGCCGGTCACATAATGGACCGCCGCTCTCGACGTCCCGCCGCTGAAAAATTATCGATGCAACAGTTGCATTTACGTCGCGAATTCTCTCTCTATCCCACTGCACTCGTGTTCGCCGATCGGATCGAACGGTATATTATATATACTTGGGAGACGGCGTCGCCGCGTGCGCTCTCCGTATCGCCACGTGCACGCCGAACTCTCTTGCGCCATCTCCTCTCCTCTCCTCGATCCCGCAGCCCCTACTCTTTTTCCCCTTTTCGCAATCACCCCGCGCGCAGCGGAGACAACACACGCACGCTACGTATACAAAGTCATACCTATACAGAGTACACGCAGAGCTCGAGCTGGCGATTGACTCGATTAGCCGTCGACTCTTGGTACGAGGAAGCGCGCGGCGAGGCTCGAAACCCATATAATATGTATATAGGTGCCCACATACACAACCTCGCAAAAATATATATAATATATACACGGGATAGGTTCATTCACTCCTCTCTCGCGGAGCGAGCGAACGCGGGCTTATTTATACACGTGAATCGATGGAGCGCGTGCGCGGGCTGCAAAAAGGCGCGACTAAAATTAAGATCGCTCGCTCGTTCGCTGTATATCTCGCTCTGTCTCTCCTTCGCGCTCACCTCTTAATAGACGGGGTATATACATGGCGCGGAGGGTGGGGAAGGGGGGGGTTGCCCATAAATACCTCGCGCCTAATTCGACCAAATATATATACGATACGATACGTGATATGAAGAGCGTATACAAGCATAAGCGGATGTATACCAAATCGATGAAATCGCCTCGGGAATTGAGGTAGGTTCGCTCTCGCGCCGGCATGTGCCGGTGCGTGTGTATAAGTACCTATACAGAGCATACCTGAGTAAAACTCACGTTTCCATTATTCCATTAGCCTCTCTCACTCTCTCGCTTTCGCGTCGAGAGCACGGGGGTATGTATACGTGTGTGTATATATACACAGCACTGCAGGTATACATATACTGCGCGCACGTATACGTGTGCGTCCTCGCACCTTACCGGAGTTTGTCCCTCCTTCTCTCTCTCTCTCTCTCTCTCTCTCTCTCTCTCTCTCTCTCGCACGGGTGTGCGCGACTGCGTGTGTGTGCTGCGAGTTTTTTCTTTCTTTCGAGCGGTGCATGCGCGCAAAGTATGTACGTCCGCTCGAGCCAACGAGTTGCGCTACTATACAGAAATAATACGTGTATATACATTGTACAGTCTTTGCCCCGAGCGAGTTTCTTCTCTTTTTTTCGTGCGTTCGTTCGTTCGTTCGTTCGTTCGACGTGTATAGCAGTGGACGGCTTCTTTTTCTTTTAATTAGCTTAATTTATGCGGCTCGCGTTTTTCCTCGCCGATATATCGAATCGATTCATGATCGAGCGCAAGTTCGAGCGGTCGGAAGAAAAGCCTTCGATAATAGAAAAGTTGCATCGCATATAAACATGCGAGAAGTCTATAGCAAAGCCGACAGGAGAGGATGGATGATTGAGTGTCTCTCTCTCCCCCTTCTCTCTCTCTCTCTCTCTCTGTCTATATACCGTCTGCTGCTTTGACAATGTTTCAGCGAGCATTTGCGCGACACATTATTCTCGCAATGCTGTACACGCAATTTGTATACATATGTATATGCGTGTGTATACACACAACGATGCGCTGCACCGGACTTGCGAAATTTCTGCGCGGGACTGTACTCGTTTCTATTCAGGGTCGGCCGCTCGAGGCGGTGCACAGCGGGATTGTTGCTTGCGATTTCTCAAAAAAAAAAGAATCGAGAGAAACAGAAGCGAGGAAAAAAACGCGGGTTTTCATACGCCCGTTCTATTAAAGTGGTTCATTCGGGAGATTAGTCGGCTTGTGCCGGATTATTCGATGATCATTAGCTGCGTAAATATTTGCGGCGCGAGGAGGGAAATTTCTGAGAAAAAGAGAGCGACGGGAAATACGCGAGCGCTGTATGTATGTGTGTCTGTGTGTGTCCAAGGTTATGCGAGTAGCGCGCGCAGTTGGTAATGAAATCGTGTGTGAGCGGAATTTTTCTCTCTCTCTCTCTCTCTCTCTCTCTCTCTCTCTCTCGTGTTAATTTCATAAGGTGCAGTATAAAACTGGCCGTGAAATAAACCCGGCTCGCTCTCTCTCTCTCTCTCTCTCTCTCTCTCTCTCGCGCGCGCGCACTTATAACGGAAAACCGAGGAGAGCCTCGACGAGCGAGCTAGCGAGCGAAAGAGAGAGAGACGGAGAGAGAGAGAGAGAGAGAGAGAGAGAGAGAGAGAAAGAGAGAGAGACGGGAAAAAAAGGAAGAGTGAGAAAGTTCGATTGCGGAAACGACAAAAGTTATCCTTTCCCGCGAGAGTGCAACACGATCCTACGGCGGACTGTCGTGGGTGTCGCGGTGCATATATACATGTACGCACGTATATACATATATATACTCAATCGTTAGCGGATAATTTTTTTTTCTCGTCCAACAGAAACCGCGTGCTGCAGCTGGTGAACGCTCGAGAGAAAGAGGGAACCGTGCGATAATGATTTAGCCTATATAGGTCAAGCGAATAGGCGAGAAAGGCTAAAAAATTTGAAAAAAAGCTTTTCCCTCGCAAATTTTGATTCTCTCTTTCTCTCTCTCTCTCTCTCTCTCCGTGATGCATACAGTGTACACACTCGCTCGTTTCGTATATATATATACAGAGAGACGGATAAAGGCATGAGTCACCAGCGCCAGACGTGCTGATGATGACTCCGGGGCTCCGCGCGCGCGCCTGCCGGACGAATATATGCGGGGATCCGGCCACTCTCCACAGATGGGACACGGCGAGAGGGGTGTGATGACGAGAGCCCGTGAAAAATCGAAGCAGCCCGTGTGTGCGCGTATATTTACAGTGGGACCCTTTGCAGATACGGTGTCCGTATAACAAAGGGATGGAGGGAGATAGGGAGGGTGGGGGGAGTGACCGGACGCGAGATCAGGTATTAGGAATATTCAGTATATATATATAGCCACGGTGCACAGACCGGTTGGAGATACGAGGTGTAATAAATAACGCATCGTCGTAGAACTACTTTTTTCGGCTGCGGTTTGCTGCGCAGCGCGCAAAACAACGACTACGCACAAATTTTTGGAGAGGCGACAAAAGCGGAGAAGTCGAAAATATTTCGCGGAATCCCGCCTGGAGCTGTGTGTGCTTTTACAGTCGATAATTTCCGTTGACTCATCAGCGAGGAGGAACCCAAAATGAACCATTGGACACGCGTTATGCACATAGTGTCTCTTTCTCTTTCTCTCTATCTCGTATGCCTGCGTTTCATGGTATCTGCCCTCAGTCCCAGAGCTACAACGAAGCTACATTACGCACGTAGATACCGTTGTGTGCGTTGGTGTATACACATACACTTGATATATACACAGAGAGAGAGAGAGAGAGAGAGAGAGACAGAGAGAACAACAAGAACGACGACTGCGACGACAACAACAGCGGCGGCGGCGGCAGCTCTCCGGCCCCGCAGACTCACGGAATGCGTCAATGCTTTCTCTCGTCCGATGTCCTCTTTGAGAGCGCGTATACAACGCATAGTCGGCTGCTGCAGACACTGGACGACGAGAGCGACGAGAGAGTAGGCGTGTGTCGATAGCGCGCCAGCGAGAGATGATGTTTGTGTGCGCGAGCCTGCTGCTGTTGCTGCTGCTGCTGCTGCTGCTGCTGCTGCTGCTGCTGCAGTAGCCTGACGCTCGCCGATTCAGGGAGCCATCCATGTCAAGGTGCACCGCATTGACTCTCCACGCGCGCTCGTGCACGCAACCTCCTCTCTGTGCATACGCCGCTGCATATATCCTTTTTTCCGATTACGCGCACGCGTATGTGTATGTACTGACTCTTCACCCAGCCGAATGTAACGCGCGCGCCTTTTTAATTATATATGTGTACGCGTGGAGACAAAAGCGTAAACGCTCGCAATAAACTGGAAATCGAAAAGAGAAATAATCGGGTACAGCAAGACCCTGCATAATACATATGGAGTCGATATATATATACGTATACACAATTAAATGCCGCGACAAAGTTCCCACATACTGCACTCACCGAATGCATATGCATGTCGCGCGGCTATTGCACAACGCCGTGAACTTTCCGTTAAATATCTCTAATCTCTCACGGGCCGCAGCCTCTATGCTCGCTTTATAGTCTATAAACGCGCGCGCGGAGAACAATCGCGGCGCGCGCGCGCACACACACAGCGACAGACAAGTCGCACGCGGATCTCTCTCGGGGAAGAGAGAAAGAGAAAAAGAGGGAAAAAAGCGAGCCGATGCGCTTACTGAGAATTAATCAGCCCAAATGGTAAATTAGCGGGAACGACGGTCCCGACTAATTGGCGAACGCGCGCCCCCTCTATTATGCTCTCTCCTCGCGGCGTGTCCGACGTGTATACACTATACACTCACACTGCTAGGCACAAGACAAGGTGTAGTTGTACATATATACGTGTGTGCGCGTTATATTATAACAAGAGGCTCGTCTGGCTTAAAATTTACGATATTCTCGGAAGGCTTGTCTCCAGGTTGCCAAACGAGTATGGCAATTGTGTTGCGCCTTCGCGAGACACGCGATTAAGATCGATCCGCCAGATAGCGACCGTAGCCGCGGCGGCGGCCGCGGCTTCTCTATCTCCTCCTCTGTAATACAAGCGCGGCTAAAGAAACAAAAAGTAAAACGTCGATGCTGACCCCTGGCGCGCGAGCGCGCTCCGTTGCAGTGTCGTGCACTTGCAGCACTTTCAACGTGTAATTGGGACGCGAGCACGTGAAATGTGTATTTCATTTCCAATTATTTTTCCCCCACCCCCCTCCTCTCTCTCTCATCCCTCTATATCTCTCGGGTTCCTCCCGCTCGCGCGCACGCGTGCATATACGTATAACAGCGCGCCCTTCTCTCCCCGGTAATCAAGCGCCGCTTACTGCACGCGCGGGGGAGGAGGAGGAGGAGTTAGCCGAGTATTCGTCGGATGACACAAGTTCAGCGGGCGTCGCATTATCGAAGCATAAGTAAAGCGAGCTCTATACACCTCTCTCTCTCTCTCTCTCTCTCTGGCTCGCGCGCGCGCTGCGCTGGACGATAGTTTATTCAACGGATTATTGACGGCAGCTGCTGCCGCCGCCACCGCCACCGCCGCTGCTGCTGCAGTGCCCGGCTAAAAATAGCCCCCGGCGAAGGCCCGAGCGAGAGATCGTTGCTGTTGAGTGAACGCTGTCTCTCTCTCTCTCTCTCTCTCTCTCTCGCTGGCTCGCTCGCTCGCTCGCTCTGTCGTTCACGTCTCTCCGCTGCGCATAGCTGTATAGCTATATACGCGTTTACGCTGGAAAGCTCGGTTAGCTCCCTCGTGACCATTTCGAATTTATTCGCAAAACAGTCGGCGACGAGGTCGAGCATCACACACAAACACACCCACACGCTCGACCGGCTCTCTCGCGCGTATACGTGCACGCGCACGCACACACACACACAGCAGCCGCGGCGTGTGTCAAAAAGCTGTAGGACCGGGTGAGCCCAGGTAATGACCGGGCGCGGTTGCCGAGCTTTTTTTTCTGTCGTCGTCATGCGCTCGGATGTGTGCTGCATTGTTCTTTGCCTTCTGTTAGTAGCAATTGGACACCGCATTAGAACACAATTCAATTAGCAGGACAATCTCGGGTTAATAGTTAATGCGGGCGATGCCGAGGCGTCGATATATCGCGTCGTATGATATATACACAGCCTCGTAGGAATAAATCGCTTATAGATCTCTCTATAATTGCCGGCGGTCGCTCTCTGCACTTCCGGTTACTGCTGGGCGTGTGTGCATGTGTACGGATATGTATATGTATATACGATCAGGGTCTAGGCACATCGTATGTATACCCGAGTTTCCCCTCTCTCATGCTATTAGCATATATAATATTCATACGCGTAACCGCGAGATGCATAATTTTGTTTCTCTCTCTCTCTCTCTCTCTCTCTCTCTCTCTCTCTCCTTCTCTGTCTCTCTCTACGTATATTAGCAGAAGCGATATGGGCTCATTATTCCAACACCTCTGTATAAATGTAGGCGCGATTTGAAATCCTTACGGAAATAGAAGAGACTCGAGTGCTATATGTGCGAAGAGGGAGAGAGAGAGAGAGAGAGAGAGATCGCGCACGTGCGACTTGTCCAATTATAAGAGAGCTGCGCCCACGCGCTAGACTGCACAAATATATACGTATATAGCTTGAGTATACGCGGCGTCAGCGCCGGCACGTATATACGGCGCAAGTGAGATTTCGCGCGAATCGATGGCTAATAGCCGGCCCGGCTGTAATTAATGCAACAAGTTGATACCTAATACTTATTCACGCGCTCTGTGCGTATATGTATATATCTATATGTACGTTGGTTGCTCTTGCTCCTGGCAAGAGTGAGCTTTATATAGACATTCCTCTTCCTCTTTCTTTCTCTCTTTCTTATACTTTCCATCTGAAACAAGAAAATGGATTTTCATCATCGCACGTCTGCTTCCCCCGAAAAATCTTCTTTGTCCCCCACACACAAAGAAGAATTCACTTTGATCCCGCGCTCGCGCGTGCGTGTACTACACGTAGGCTCTCTCTCTCTCTCTCAGGATTTCACGTGAAAATACCCGCAGCTATAAATAAGCTCCACCGGCCTCGCTGAGAGCGAGAGAGAGAGAGAGAGAGAGAGAGAGAACTTTCTTTTCTCCTGTTCATTATACAGCGAGAGAGCGCGCGTTGGGTTCGCGCTCGAAATAGAAGCGACGCCCGCGCGATCGGGATGAATTTTTGTGCGCTGCTGCCGAGCGGCGGCGGCGTCTACTCCATTCATTATTCTCTCGCGTGTGCGAGCGGCGCGGGGGCCTCTCGCTCTCTCTCTCTCTCTCTCTCTCTCTCTCTCTCTCTCTCTCTCTCTCTCGCTCTCGCGCTAAATGCAGATTGTGCGCCGAGCGCCGGCTTATCGTAAACTCGCTGTTGCTGCCGCTATGTGCGCTGTGTGTGCCGCTGGTCGTTACACGCGCCGAGCATAAAAGCTCGAATATCCGAGCGGCGGCGCAGCGGCAGCGCTGTGTGGCTTGTTCAATATTTCACCTCGATGATGACGTCGATGACGGCGGCGGCGGCGGCGGCAGCGGCGGTGACGCCGGAGGGGGTGGAGAACGAAAAAAATATATGAAACAAACGCAGGCCGAGCGAGTTTCCGGGACGAGCCGGGCAAAAATCGTTATTTCCTGCCGCGTGCACGTTTCTCTTTCTCTCTCACTCTCTCACTCTCGGTGTGCATGTACACACGTATTTGTGTGTGTGTATGTGCGAGTATGTAGCGGAATGGAGGAGGAGAGACAAAGAGTGGATGGCTGGCTGAGTGGACGAGCTACTCTCTCTCTCTCTCTCTCTCTCTCTCTCTCTGGCTGACACAACATTCTCTCTCTCTTTCTCTCTCACAGCCGCACTCTGCCGAGGATTCCATCTGCGCCATGGATTTTTTCCCCTCTTTTTCATGCGCCCTTTCATAACTTTGTGCTCCAAAAATGACGCCGAACGCTCGCAAGCCTGGGATGAGCTTTTAATGAATTTTCCCGAGTGTTTTTCTCTTTCTCTCTCTCTCTCTCCCTCTCATTCCTCCGCGCGCACCGCGAGCACGTTATAACAGGGTTAGCGATGCTGATTCGAGAGGCTGCGCTCCGCGCACAAAAAAAATCGGTGATTAAAGTGTGCTCGCGCGCGCACGCTTTCCGGGAATCACGAGCGCGCAAAACGATACGACTTTACCCCGACGCGTATAATGTCTTATATGTATATACAGCAGGCAAAGTTGAAATCGGTCAGTCAAAGCGATCGTCAAGTTAAACTTGCTCGCAGCCCCGGCGCGCTTCTGTTATATATATATACATTATAGTCATAGCTCCTTCGCGTCAACTCCCTCGTCTCTCGCGAGAGCAAACACGTTAAAGCTCTCCTCCCCTCTCTGCGCGCAGTCTCTCGGTTCTACTCTTGGCAGAACTTACCTTCGCACTGCCAATTCTTATAAGGACCTTCCGCTAGACGTTAGACATCGCCGCCGCCACCGTCGACGACGACAGCGACGGCGACGACGACGCCATTCTAGTCAGACCCTTTTATCCTCCCTCGTCGCGCTTGATGTTTCAAAAGAGACAGCCGCGAGAACCTCTCGCTCCAAACGGGACTTGGTCCAAAGTTTCTCTGCGCTGCTGGCAAAACGGCGCGGGAGCGTTGGCTATTTCCTTTTTCCCAGCGAGAACGAGACTGCGGCGCGATCATTAAGAGGGAAGAGAGAGAGAGAGAGAGAGAGAGAGAGAGAGAGAGAGAGAGAGAGAAAGAGATAGATGACTATTATATTCTCGTAAAGCCATAGCGCGGATAATAAGCGTAAATATCGAACGTATCGATACATATCGACCTTATTGTGTTGCTGCGGTAATCTAACCACCCATCGAATTCGCGCAATCGAAATTCTAAGCTATAATCCGTGAATATAAATACTCGAGCTGCAACACGAAAGCCAAACGATTTATCCGACATGTATATCGCGCGAGAAACAAGCGTAACGTATCTATATCCCATCCAACTAATTACACACGTGGCTTCGCGATTCGTTTCGCGGCCGAACGCCGCCTGCCTCCAATTACCGCACCTTAAATCCGCGAAACATCAACATCATCGCGAACAACTCCTCTCTTTCTCTCTCTCTCTCCATTTGCACCGTATGTTCCACAGCACATCGGCTAATTGAAATCTATGACTTTGAACTTCGCTGTTTAGTTGCGATAAAAGAGAATGATATATATACATGCGCGATGCGCCGAGGATGCCTCAAGCGCGTGGGCGCGCTGATTTTCCTAACGTTTCCTCGAACACGGGCGCGAGAGGGAGAGAGCCAATAACTATTCTACTCGCTGTTCTCTCTCTCTCTCTCTCTCTCTTTCTCGGCGCGATCGCGATCTCTTTTCCGAGAATTCGCTCTCGCTCGCGGAGGAAGGAAAAAAAATGGCACAGGCAAAAAGCCACGACCACATGTTGGAGTTAGAGTGTCCGTCATTAGGCGTTTCTTAAAAGGTCGAGACGAAAAACTCCATACCCTCGGGTGATCGTTATCTTGCGCTCGTTTTCTCACTTACGCATAGAGAGCGAGAGAGAGAGAGAGAGAGAGAGAGAGAGAGAGAGAGCTGTGCGAGAGGGAGAGAGTCAGAGAGAAGTACACACGTGTCGTTTGCAAAACGAATCCATTGTAATGGCTTTGCGAAGAAACGACAGAATCGTCCACAAGGCGCGAGAGAGACAGAAAGAGAGAGCCTCTCTCGGTTCTTGTATTCCGTAAGAGTGCTATATGAATTCTTTTTAATCTGCGGAGGAGAGAGACAGAAACAGAGAGAGAGAGAGAGAGAGAGAGAGAGAGAGAGAGAGAGAGAGAGAGAGAGAAGGCGCGGTGACTCGCTCGAAGGTTATCGCTCGCTCGCTCATACATACACACAGAGAGAGGGGAGGGATACGCTCAGGCATCGCTTTCCTCTCCTCACTGTACTATACGTATATATATCTCTCTCCGACTCTCTCGTGCAACGGCGACGGTGCGCGAGTCATCGGCGTGCATCTCTCTCTCTTTCTCTCTTTCTCTCTCTTTGCCTCTTCAAAAAAAGGAAGCCAAAAAATTTGCGAGGCCATTGCGGAGAGAGAAAGAGAGAGAGAGAGAGAGAGAGAGAGAGAGAGAGAGAGAGAGAGAGAGAGAGAGAGAGAGGAATCGGGCAGTCAGGCGCCTGAAAGTATATACGTGGAGAGCGGCGGCCGCTGCTTCCCCCTACTCTCCTCGAATAAGTGCTGCGGTGTATGTACGTGTGTGCCTGAGTCTGTGTGTGTGTGTGTGTCGGCAAGCGAGCGAGCGAGCGCGTTATATGCAGCGGCGGCACCTCGAAAGGAGGTCGACTACACGATCGTAGACACACACGAGGATCTCTCTCTCTCTCTCTCTTTCTCTCACTGGCCGTTACGACGACTGGCGGCGCGTGAGCGCGCAATTATTTCCCGAAAGACCCGAGAGCACAGCGCGCGCGGAGTCGCTAGCTCGCAAATTGTGTGTCGAGGTCGGCTTGCAGCGGCTCTCTCGCGCTGCTCCGTGTCTACGTATATTATATATACCTATATATACGCACGTCATGTACGTGCGCTGTATATAACTATATACATATACACAAGTCTATAGAGAATATACGTATGGGTGCAGGGAGCGGGTCTTGCGGCTTTCTGGAATTGCGAGCGCGTATACAGTCGGAGTGTGCAGCGTGTGTATCGCTATACGCCGCGGCGCGCGATGAGGACAGTGAGATCGATACTTGCAGATATATATACATATATATATGTATAAGGGGTGTCGTTGCAAGCACGAGAGTGTGATGGCCTCAGGCGATGAGCTGAGCGCACATAACGCTCATGATGATGATGGTGATGATGATGATGATGATGATGATGGGTTGGCTGCCGCTCGCGCGCGCGCGCCATGTAGCTCGTGTTTCTTCGCGTGTGCTTCTACCCGCGACGACCGAAGGAGATCATTATGCATTGCCGGCGCGGCGCTGCCGCTTGAATTTTCGACTCTCTTCATATATAATAGATAAGTATATATAATCTTTTTAAAGGCAGCGTCGGCGGCGTCGGCGGTGGCGGCAACGGCACATCGACGTATATACAGACGAGAAACGGTGCATCGGCCACTCCGCAAGATCATGTCACGGGGGTAGTGGGTCGTCGCGCTCGCCGAGAGATTTTTTCAGCTGTGCGCATCCTCTCTCTCTCTCTCTCTCTCTCTCGCATAAGACACGCGAACGCTGGACAGCGCCGCAGCGGCAGCCCGTTTTATCCGTGAAAGCGGGTCGCGCGCTCGCACACGTGCGAATGTTGGGCGCGTGCGGGACAAATGACCGCGAAGATTAATGTCCGCGTACGGGTGAAATTGCCGCTTCTTTTATTTTCGCCTATAGCTCCTCTCACCCGCGGGCTACACACTCTATGCCGCGCGCCGCAGCGGCGCGGCTTCGACGAGATTTCCCCGCGCGACGCGACGCGCTCCGTATAGAATAATAATATAATACTTGCGAGCGCGCTGGAGGTCGATGACGTCGGATTTGATTGGTGTAGGTCACGTGGATTGGATCTGCTTGCGCCTCGATGTGTGCGTGTGTGTGTGTATATACGTGCGCGCACTATATGCATCAGGCGTTTTACTCTCTTTCCCTCGTGGCACCTTTAAACTCGACGAGCGGAATGAGAGGGAGAGAGATTAATTAATGGAGTATTTATTCAGCCGCGCGGTAAGACCTCATCTGGCGGCTTAATGATTACGTAAAGCTATTAAAACTAATTAGCGAGCGCGCGTAACAAAAGACGACAGTAGGGTAGACTGTAAGAGTTGCATATATGTATAATAGGCAAGATAACAGAAAGCGTCGGTATCCGAAAATTGGGAAAGATGCGGAAGGAAGTGTGCGAGATGACAAGCATCGATGAGTTTGAGTTTTGGATGGGTATACTTGCTGTAGAGTTTGAGATAGTTGTCCTCGTAGAATTATTTGTGATTAATTTAGAAGTATCTTGTATGTATCAATCTTAATATAAAAAAATAAATACGTGTAAATAAATCGAAAACAACAGCAATCAACTTAATTAATATAATTTTGATAGTCCAATCATGCTCTGAACTTTCGGTAAAGTCGAAATTTACTTTTTGTTGCATATAATGACCAGCCAAACCCTGTTTCCAATAGTACAACCGAAAGCAAGAAATTTTTACTTTTTCAAATAAAACCATCCAGTAAGATACCGTATGAATAATGAAGATTAAATTAAGATTTAGACAATAAAGGTAGAGAAATACGGTATGCATAGATATAGTTATATATCCGTAACCAAGCAGAAAAATCTGATGCTAACATTCAAAGAGCAAAGAGAGAGAGATAGAGAGAGAGAGAGAGAGAGAGAGAGAGAGAGAGAGAGAGAGAGAGAGAGAAAGAAAGAAGGAGTCGAATAACGACGTCAGACTTGCAGAGCCGCAACGAGCTCACAGCTTTTTTACTCGAAATATCTTCCCAGCGCGCAGCCGTGCGAGGAATCGTTCGAAGCACTTCTTACACGTCTTTTCGATCGGACGGCAGATCCGTATCTTCCCTCATCCTGTCCGCTACGTTATTTGACACGTGTTCTAATTATCGTTTAAACAAAAAGAAAAGCTCGCGTTCTTCCCCTCTCTCCCCCCCCCCCCCTCCCTCACCTTCGCACGCACGCGCGTCCACGAAAAAAAGCCTTATCCAAACTCCCGCTGCAGTTTTAATTTCGAGTCCCCCCAGAGCGATTCCGCTCGGATGGAAAGAAAATTTCTCAAGAGCGATAAAAGCCTGGCGCGCCGTCAGCCAACCTTGGCTCCCTCTCCATATATACCTCTCTGTCTCCCCCCCCCCTCTCTCTCTCCTTCTATATATATATACATATACATACGTATACACACATACACTGCACTCTCTCACTCTCGCGCAGACACATACACACACATGTAGGAGGCTGAACACGCGGTAGCGGCGAGTACAGCGGTCTCTGACAGGAAGCGAAAAAATGAGGCTTGATAAGACCGCGCGGCGATGGCGCGCGAGCAAAAAAGAAAGCCGAGAGTATATAGTGGCGGCATAGTAGAATTGCGAAAGTCGTGAGGCTATTTGCTGCTGCTGCTGCTGCTGCTCTGCTGTTGCCGCCGCCGCCGCTGCTTGCTGCTGCTGCTGCTGCTGTTGCTCGATGGCTACTCAGCAGCCGACGTCGTTCTCAAAGTGTCATCTTGGTGAGAGAGCACTTTTAGCATTTATATTCTCCTGTTAAAGAGCGAACTACCGCTGCCGCCGCCGCTGATGCTGCTGCTTCTGCTACTACTTCTCGAGACCGCGACGACGGCTGCTGCACATTCCCACGTTCTTGCGAGCGCGCGCTCTTTCTATATACAATACATGTATAGTATGTAGACATAACATTGACTAGTGTTCTAGTTTAAGTGTCGGTAAGCTGGATTATATGCCGGTGATTGATGGGGATCGAGCGCGTTGCGAGCGAGCGAGCGAGAGAGAGAGTATTTTGTTCAAATTCGGAAGCTTAATGCACTGTTGTTCTCCATATACACTGCAGTAGTGCGTGTACTTCGCTCGTTGTTTCGACATTCGTTTTTTTTTTTAATCTTTATCGAGTGGAGTTTCACTGTGCAAGAGGAGCTTGATTCTCTGCGCGTCCTTTTGTTTATGTTTCTCCCGCTATCGCGGCCGATTCATTAATTGTACAACAAAGCGAAGACAAGAATCGGATAGAGACAATGCATTTTCTTCACAGTGTTGTATATAGTGTACTTGCCGATATATCCACGCGAGACGCACAATGCACATTGGTGTGGGTATATACTATACACACACACACACTGTCGATAAATAAAACAAGACCCACGCTGCCAATGCGCGCGAAATGGTGATAATAAAGCCTCGCTTTGATGGGAACGCCCTCTAACGAAAATCACCGAGACTACACGAGATCTTCACTCTGCCTTTTTGCCTTCGGAGCAAAAGCTGTCTCTTCGCTTCTTGTGTTATTATTACCTGCAACACGCGAGCTATACTCGCTCTCCGATTCAATGCTGTATCTTTGCGCAACGGCTGCCCCTTTTCCCGACCCTCCTATTGTCGATTGCGAGCAATAAGATCGAAAATTGATTTGAAACACGGGGATAAGCAACCTTTCGCGTGCGCACACGTGTATATATATACATGGAATACACACGCGTATATATGTATATGTATACACGTATAGGGAGGTAGCGCGATGACGGGAAAATCGGATCTCTGAGAAACGCGCGCGCGCAGGGAAAACAAGCAGCTCTCTTTAAGATAATGCATAATGAATGCGCTACACGCTCATAAATTCGGAGAAGGCACTTATATATGCCTCTGGCGTCGCCACCGCCACAGAGCGCATACAGCACGCATCAACCGACAGAGAGACGTTATAAACCAAGAGTAGTATAGAGCAGACGGCAACAGACGAATAGGAGACTGTTACACCCAATTGTCCCTCGTTGTGCCGGGGTCAAGTAAGGTAGAGTTGATCGGTTGCATGTGTGTGAGTGTGAGCGAGTCGTATACACGACTGCACCGCCACTGCTGCTGCGGCTATGCCTCGGTGCGCAGGCTGGATCCTATTAAGCGAGATAAATACGCGCGCGAGTAAAGATATTCTCTTGAAAATAAAAGACGAAGGAATAAACCTATCGCGTAATCGAAAGTCTTTCCCCACGTATTAGTCGCGAGCGCGCAATGTAACCTTGGGAACGAGATGAATAATGCCCGCAGTGACGATGAGAAACAAAAGGCAATAAAAGGCACAGTGGCTTACAGCGAGAGAGAGAGAGAGAGAGAGAGAGACAGAGACAGAGAAAAAGGTTGATCTCCGACCCGCTTCTCTCTCACTCACTCTCATGCACACCGCATATACATGTACACAGCCACGAACGTAAGAAGCTTAGATAGCGGCACGCAGCGTCCAGCGGAATTCTCTGCTGAGCGACAAACAATTAAAGCCAAGTGGCTTAATTGCAGCCAACTAAACAAATCTACCGTGTTCTCTCTTTTCCTATTCTCTCTCATCCTGCCTGCTGGTGATGCTCAGGTCAATCGCACGCGCGCCTACTCGTCGAAAAACAAATTCGAGTAGGTGCACCGTCGGATTCCCATTTATCAGAGCACATCCGCCGGAAGCGCCGAGCGTAGGTGCGAGAGATGGCTCTGCTGTTATTATATATCTCCTCTCTCTCTCTCTCTCTCTTTCTCTCTCCTCTCGCTGTACAGCCTCCTCTATATATACACGAAGAATGTATGCGGCGAGACAATTACGACAAGTCGCTCCGTCACGTTTCGTGCTGTTGAAAAGCTGTTATCGATATGCGCGTTTAACTGATTCTCGATTGTTACGCGCAGAGTATACAAGATTGGAAAGCGCAGGTTCATTGGAGACTGGATGCGACGATTTTTTCCGAATATTCGTATAGTGAAATAAGCTGTGATATATTTTTTTTTTAGATTTTCTATACGTTATGCACCGTTACGTCCCAAACATAAATGCAATATTCAATGAAAATGTATTAGATAAGTATTATGCGAAAATGCAGAAAATTATTGGAATCCCGAAAGCTGAAACAATTTTATATATTTTACCTTATAAGTACCTGTGGTTAACGACTTAAAACAGTTGATCGCGTCAACATTGAGATAATAACGATGATAGCGAGCAAGGATACTCTTTCGTATATCAACGGCAAAGCGATAAAACGATACTGGTATAGATAGCATGAACTACTTGGTGAACAACTTAACTACACATTTTTTCGTGTTACTCTCGGCTTAACAACTTACAAATCCACTAAAGTTTTTCTTCGACGTTTACCGGCTACATAGCAGAGGTTATAACATGAATTATTGTCGGCCTCAAAAGTAGAGAAAAAAGCTTGAATTTAAAAAAAAAACGTTCTCCAGATTGGAAACACTTTTATACAGAGTTGTTTAAAAATAAGGAGAAAAGTAATTAAATATTAGTCTTTGTAACTATAATTATTTATTTATTTATTTATTTAATTAAAGCATTTTTCTTGTTATTTCTTTTTAGTCAATCATATTCTTATCAATTAGAATTATCTGATGATATTTTGTAAATTACATAAATCTTTTGTACCGTGGAAAAAAAATTTGACTTGTAGTTGATGGAAATAAAATGTACCAGAACTTTCGTTCCAAAGACCATCACAAACGACACTGCAACTAAAAGTTCAAAGCCTTGAAAATAAACAGAAAACAACTTTTTATCGATGTATCTGTACAATAATCTTTTTAGACTGAAGCATCGAACAACGTGAAAAAATGTTTCCTGATAAGCGCGATGTATAGGAGCGTAAGTCGGAACCTTTCCGGGCGTAACGACTTGACTGAACTACTTCGCGAGCTTACACTCGCAGAGTGCCAAGACATTTTGAAATACGAATACGCATATAATTATATCAATGCTGCACGCCTAACTAAATGAACGTATACGCACGAAGTTTCGGATTTGGCGTTGCTATATATAAGTTTCGCGAACGATGTAAACATCGAAAAACGATTTCCTCGAAATCAAGAAGTAAACTGCAGTCGTTATATCCCAAGCCACAGATATCGATAAAAACCGTATAGCGACAAACATCCCTCGCTATAATATATCTGTGTACTGAGTTTTCGTATAGTTCTAAAAAGTTTCGTACGAATAATACAGGTAAAAAAAGAGCGAAGTTGACAAACGAGCGCAGTTATAAGCGCAGTTATATCGAGGAAGGAAGAAAAAGAGACGAATATTAACGCACATACACACACACACACACACACACACGCATTCATAGAAAAATAGTTATATAGCAGTCGGCATAAAGGAGGTTGAGCTTGCGTAACCGGCCGGCTTTTTTTACGCGCGCGCTCTGAGCGCTCTTTTCTTTTTTGCTTTTGTCTTGCGCACATCGCATCTTTCCCTCTCGAACTCTGTATATATACTTACACGTTGTACGTTGTACCTATTCCTTCTGAAAATGCTGTGCACTTCTCGCGTGCCCGGGCGAGTATAGCTGCGCGCGCGCGTGTGTATAATATATATGTATACGTACACATGTACACCGGTCGACCTTCCGACGTTGCGAAACGAACACCGCACTGTATAGCAGCGCGGCGACTCGAGAAAGAGCGCGAGACATATGCGGAGGCTGCGCCCATAGGAGCACCTTGCAAAATCTTTCCACGAGAGTCCCTTTTCCAAACAGTCGCTCTTTCCTTTCGTTTTTAATGACGAAAAGCGAGCGTTTTCGTTAACGAGACCCGCGGCTGTAAGCGCGTGGCAGTGTAGTCCGAGAGATGATTATGCATGTGTATATCGCTATAATATATATATAGAGAGAGAGAGACTGCAGAGAGAGATGACATATATATACAAGTTTGCAGAAAGTTACACGTCCGCGTGCTTATACGCGATCACGTTTTTTCTTTTACAAGCTATATATACACAGCGAAAACAATAAACTGATTCATTCGCACGATGTATACGCTTAATAACACTCGGCTCTGTTTGTACATTGTTTCAGGAGAACATCTCGACTCCGGAGCCGGCCGACATATCGGAGGACGATCACTACTCAAGTGAGCACACCTTTCTACAATATATATACTGTATACATATACAATTATGTACACTGCACATATATACATTACTCATCCTCTGTTGATATCTGTATACGCTAAGGCAAACCTTGTTTTCTTCCACCTTTTATTTCTGTATCCTCATCGTTACGTTACAACACTCAAGGCCCGTCTCATTTTTATATTTGTATATTTATATATTGATCTATATATATTGCATTATATATACCTATATCTAATCTAAACTGCACTAAACGATCATCCCGAAAAAACAGCGAGCGTGCTCACATGAAAGATTCAATCGCCTCCGATACAAAGTACACCGTGTATCTATACATATATCTATAATACCCAACGCGCGGCGATCAACTTTTTTCGCGCGCTAAGTGTGTGCATTGCATGATCTAGCCGTATATATAGGTCGGTATACCAACTGCACCGAGAGAGCCGCAATAGGCTGTACCGTCAACTGTGCACACACAAGCTCGTTAACTTCATTGTATAACATCGACTAGCGCGTATGTATCTCGCGAGATCTCGCGCTTCTAATTCACCCGCCCTCTCTCTCTCTCTCTCTCAGTCTCTCGCACTCGCGCGCAGTTATGTGTGCTCGACCGACAGTTTTAGCGAAAAAAAGAAAAGCCTCATCCTCGTGCGCAACGTGCAGCGCAGCCATATAAGACATGATGCGTGTTGTCCCGCAGGCGTGCTAATGAAAGACGCGGACAAGCTAAAGCTGATGCTGCTCGCCTGGAACTACAGTCTCCAGCAGCAGGCGCAGGTGGCGGGCGCCGGGGCTCCTGGGGGCGCCGTGCCCTCGGCCGCGGGCGGCCAACCCGGACAGATGCCGTCGGCGAGCGCGCAGCAAGTCGCGGCGCAGCTGCCGGTCACGACGGCCCAGAGCGGCGCCGCCCTGTCGCCCAGCAGTACCACCGCGAGCTGCAGCAACGGCACGGCCGCGCCGCCCGCCGTCACCACGCAGAGCGCTATATCCACGAGCAACGGCGGAGGCGGCGGCGGCGGCGGCAGCAGCAGCGCTGCCATCAACAACAGCTCGATCCCAGGTGATGTGCGTGATATGCGCGCGTCTGTCTGTCTGTCTGTCTGTCTGTCTGTCTGTGTCTGTAGAACTTTTTTTGGTGGCAGAGACGGGCCGAGCCGGTTATTCTTATACATGATCGAGTGCAGCGCTCTCCATATCTCTCTAAGTCTTCTTCAGTCTTTATATGCATATTTCAGGGAGTACTGTCGGTCGTAAGGGCAATTCGAACGCTCGGTGGAAATTTGAATTTCGCCACATGAGAATAAAACAATTATTATACTTACATAGAGACTAGTGAAAGAAAAATTGCTGATAAAGACGACTTTGTATCTCTATACTGTAGAGAATTATCCATCGGTTTTCAAAGTTTCACATTTATGTTAAAAAATGTAAAAGAAATACATTACTACGATCACTTTATTAAGTTAGATATCACGGCATAAATTCTTGACACTCGTAAAATGACACATATATAATTACACAACAGAGGGCAACATGGATATGATTTTTCTTACTTTTATTTTTATTATCTATTACAAGCAAATTATCTGGCTTCCTGTCTGCTAAGCTATGCCACGCGGTGAAATTAAAATTATTGTTATTGGACTTTTGGACCCTCTAATGTAGAGTTAAATTAAATTTTAACAAATTTTTGCGGTAGTATCTTTTTAATGAAGTCATTAAAATTTTTGTTAGCTACACTAGTCCGAAAAACGTTGCTAATAATTCAAATTTACACACTTACAGTCATATAAAATGAAAAAATGTTTTAAAACTACCGCACAGCGTTGGATGCAACTGTGATACTTATTACACCTAAAATGTACGCCAAAACGTCGATTCGGAAAAGAATTTTCAACGACCGCCAGAACTCCCTGAATACGTGTGTGCGCTACTTTCAAACGTCTATATTCTACATGACCGTTATCCAAGTGTTACAAAAATTTCGACTATAAAATCTATGTATACAACTGTCTCAACCCGTCTTGCTCACCTGCCGAAAGAAACTCATAATTCACATCATCATGAACATGTACATCATATGGGTAGCCCGTAATTATCTTAGCTTCTTAAGCAGAAGTCTCGCTCCTGCACATGTATGTCTAACGCGAGAAAATTGGATCTCGTGCGTTTTGCAGACTCGCGCAACGGTACGGCGGACATGAGCGAGCTGAGCGCGGCGACGCCCGGCGCTCCGGTCAGCGGAGTGGCCTCGACGTCGGCGACGAGCGAGGACATGGCGTCCCTCTGGGCGTCCTACACGATGGGATTGAAGAAGACGCCGCCACCGGGATCGAGCACGCCCTCGAGGTCGGAGCGCGACAGGGACAGAGAGTCGAGTCCGGGGGGTGGCGAGGGGGCCGGTAGCGCTCACGACGAGACCAGCAGCAGCGGGAACAAGGAGGACGAGGACGACGACGACGAGGACGCCGACGAGAGGCTCGATCCCCGACATCACGACCCGGAGCGCCTCAAGGCTTTCAACGTGAGTTTGTATTTTTATACGCCTGCGACGATTGCAGGTTTGTCTTTTTCGTCGCTGACGGAAGAATTCTTTTTCTTTCCAAACAATGTGATTATTTGTAATTTTTAAGTAAAGGCGTATTTGACACTTTAAGGGCGATACGATATAAAATGTTAAAAATAAATTAAATTCTTTCTGTGTCAACAAGACCTTGAGTTAAATAAATCTTTTTTTTATTATAGTGATTATTTGTGTTGCTTGAGATCTTAAATTTTGTTCGGATGATTAACTTACAAAAATGCATTGTACCCGAATTGCATATCATTGCCGCTATGGAAATTTTTTACAAACAATTGGTTCGTGTGCTTAAAAATGTTCTGAAATATTGCCGAGTTCTTAATCGGCCGCCTAATTCGAAGTGTCATCGCGCGTTCCTCGCGACTCCGCAGAGCCGACTGTACGTGTCGGTCTTTTATCCTCAAAAGATCCTTTCCCGTCAGTGCACGCGCGCGACGATATACACTGTGAGAATCCTCGCTAAAGGAGCTTTGCGCAGATGTTCGTGCGACTGTTCGTCGACGAGAACCTCGACCGCATAGTGCCGATCTCGAAGCAGCCAAAGGAGAAGATCCAGGCCATAATCGACAGCTGCACGAGGCAGTTTCCGGAATTCGCGGAGCGCGCGCGGAAGCGAATCAGGACGTATCTCAAGAGCTGCCGGAGAAACAAGAGGGGCCGAGAAGGCGCACCCTGGGACGCGGTCAGTATACACATTATCTAGTACACCTTGTTGCAAATTTTTCTTTTCTTCGCCCGTTCTATATGTATACAATCGCCGCGCATCGATTGGCTAGACTTGGTCGGCTAACTATAACGTGGTTGTTTCAGGCGAGGCCGACGCCAGCTCACTTGACCTCGGTGCAGGCCGAGCAGATTTTGGCGACCGCCTGCGAGAACGAGAGCGACAACGCGAAGCGCATGAGAGTCGGCCTCGAGCCGGTCTCGCAACCCATGCCGACCCTGCCCGCAGCCACGGTAAGTCGTCGTCGTCGACGCTGTACAGTCGCTAACGTTGCGCACTGTATAATATACATATACTACATGAATGCTTAGTCTTGTTTGCAACGGAAAACACGTATACATATACAATATACACACGGGAGTCGCCGTCGGAGGTCAGAGCCGATAAGCTCGGGGTCAGCCGAGCACACCTCTCTCTCTCACCGCTACATGTCACACATCGCCTCGTTTCTTACTCCTCCTCCTCTCTCGAAAGGAGGAGGAGGAGGATGGCTCTCGATATATACGTATATGCGTCTATATACACCACGACGACTCGACGCGTGTCTATATGTCTATAATAACGAGGCTCTCTCTCTCTCTCTCTCTCAAGTTTCGCAACAGTCGATTTTTCAGAGCCGCGAAGAAGCGCGCTCCGCTCGGTGGAGCGTGCGCGCGGAGTCTGCCCAATCGAGATGAGACGTGTACATACACATACACACTTGTACGTCTATTGATACGTTATACACGCACTTTATTTAGAGCGACTCATCTCGCACGCGCGGCTTTATCTATAGCTTGAAAATTCCTGCTAGTCGCGATAACCTCTCGGACTGACCCTCGCGAGCGAAGCGGGCGGGCGCGCGCGCGCGCTTATAGTTTTAACCTATTAAGCATATAGTGTGCGTGCGGCTTAGCATATAATATCAAGCGCGTGTGCGTGCGCGTGTGCTTTCTCATCTCTATTATATCTGTATACGTATATATACTAATAGGACAGATCGCGCAACTCTCGCTCTCCTTCTCTCGTCTACCTATATAATTGACGTCAAACGAAAAAGAAGAACGACTCGGAGCAGTCTTCTCTCTCGCTCCTCTCTTTCTCTCGTTCGTGAGCCACGCTACTCCCTCTCTCTCTGTCTCCCTCATTGTCGTCGTCAAAGAAGTCGAGTTATCGGCGACGACGTGGAGAAACAGTAGTGCGCAGGAGAGCGAGAAAGAAAAAAGACAATTGGGAATTCCTCGCTCTTTCTCCTCTAGCAGCAGCCTGCAGCTTTGCTACGGTCCGTGTATGTGTGTGCCACTGCAGATCTTTCCGCGCGCCCGCGCCTAAGCGCGCGCGCGCGACTTGTGTGTGTGTGTGTGTGTGTGTGTGTACAGTAGTACCTACTTGTCTCGTCGCGCAGTAATTGTTTCGCACTGGGATAACTCGTTTCGCGTGTGACTTATATACTCTCCTACGTCGTATATAGCAGCTTCCCGCGCGCGTTTCCACGACTACGGGATCCCCGCGTCGAACGCGATCGATTACGTATATATAGTGCAGTGCGCTGTGCCTTGTGAGTGTGATGTGTATGTATATCTGTAAACGCGCGGTATACAGTTATAGTGTTTCTCCGCGATCTGATTCCTTCCGTTCCGCTTACGTATGTATGTGTGTGTTTGGGGAAAATTGGACGATACTTTCGCGGAGAGATGAGGAAGAAAAACCTCCGAGTCGTGCACAAGCAGCTGTATCAGAGAGAGGATCGGAGTCTCCTCGCGGAGGTGAGAGAGAGAGAGAAAAAAAGATGCGCGAATTTACAGAGGAATCGAGTGCACGAGCCCCTTTTCATTCATGAATAAACCGCCGCTCGATAAGTTCAATAAAATTTCGCGAATTTTGTGATGCATATACAGATATATATATAGACAAATCAATTAGCGCATATCACCGCTGTATGCTGCAAACTTGGAGTAATACGTTATGATTATGAATTATTCGGCAGCGCCGCGTATCATCAGGCGTACACAGTTTGATTTAAGCGTGTGCGTGCGCGCGCGCGCGCGAACGACATATACGCTCCGTAATATAACGCACTTGAGAGTCGGCGACAGTATACTGAAGGAAAATAAACGGGAAAGTCGGCTCTATCACGGTACAACATACCGCACGAATCGGGGCCATCGTATACTTTTTAATTCCAAAGTTCAATCGCGCATCAACTCTCGCGCGCATATGTGTATACTTATATACATGTCACAGTACCACCCAGACATTTAATATTACACACGCGCATATACATTATACATATTTCAATCCACCCTGTATATCTGCATTATACACGTCTGTCCGAAAAATTCACAGCAAACGGACGTGCGAGCGAGCCTGGATCACTTTTCGAGCAGCACACCGGTGAAGTCACTGCCGATAAAACGGGAGGACACGCCGCCGACAGCGTTGACATCACTCGCACCGCTGACCAGTCTGGCTAATCTGCCCAACAACGCCAGCAGCCTATCCTCGACGCCTCTCTCCCTCGCCCCGGCGTCCAAACTGCTCAACAACGCGGACAACGCCAAGACTCTCATGAGGTGCGGGCAGTCGCGCGCGGCGCGACATGTCAATACACTACGTCATATACATTATACATGTATTATATATGTGTGCATCGATCAGCCGGACAGATGCGATAAATACGCGCGGACCTTTTCTTCCTCCTCTTTCCATTACGATAATGGCGCATTTTAATTTTAGCCAAGCGACGATAGTGAGCTCATCGACGGCCAACGGAATCGGAAGCGGCGGTGCCGCTGCGGCTGCCGGCGCTCCCACGGCCATGTACAGACCGAACTTCAGCCAGGCGTTCCAGCGCGCCGGACCAACGCCCGTACTCTCCGCCGGCCTCTACCCGACGCAGAGCTTCACCTCCGGACTACTCAGCAACGGTACACAAAGTAATATTCTACACTGTGCTGTGTTTTTTCCGCCTGTTCTTTAATTTTTCTTTTTTTTTGCTTTCCTTTATCGATTACCATGTATACGTATACAAACTTTTTTTTTATTTTCCATAGGCGTTGTTTTTTTTATCGATTTTCCCTTTCTGTTTTTGTTTTTCTGGTTTTCCAACTTTTCGAGGTAGAAAAATCCACTCAATCGAGTCGGGCGAAAGCAAAAAGAAAAAAAAAACAAATATAGTCGTGAAGCAAAAGTGTTGTACAATTAAAGAACTGCATTGTCGTTTGTTCCGTGCGTATGTAGGACCGACAGACCTGAGCATGAAGAACACGAAGCCGTTGCTGAGCCACAAACTGAACGCCACGGAAATGACAGCGGTGCGACAGCTGATAAACGGATACCGGGAGTCCGCGGCCTTCCTCCTCAGGTCCGCAGACGAGCTCGAACAGCTGCTGCTTCAGCAGCCTTAAGAAGCCCGATGTGCATCGCCGCTCATTACCACCGACCAGTAACCGCGACTCAACTATTATGAAAACCGACGACAACGACGACGAAGACGAAGAGACTACTATTAGTATCAAACAGCGCTCTGCAGCCGTTCGATCTTATAATACTTATACACACGCACTAATCTCGTTCCACTCAAAGGACGATATCTGCATTTTTTCGAGACGGACGCGTATATTTAATGCAGCTCTCATTGTGTAGCGTTATGTTATATATACATGAAAAAAAAAAATAATAATAATATATGATATGTGGAACAAACCGCGGCGCCATATTATAATATATAATACCATTCGAAACAGGGTGTACATATACATTAAAATAGAAAAAAGATTTCCGAGGATATTTACTTAATTAACGAAATATGTTATATATTACCGGGGATATGAGGAGAAGCGTACCCGCGAACTCGAGAGCCTGCAGCACTGCTCGATGTTAAGAAGAGATTTGTTTTTTTAAAGGATTTATATGGATAGCATTTTCGTTACGTTTATTGACGTTTTTTATCGATTTATATTCTATTAGTTGAGAGGTCGCTCGAGATCGTCAAGTTTAAAGCGTTACTTTTATATACTTATGTTCAATTTTCGTCGTCCTCATTATCATTACGTTTATATTATATTTTTTTCTGTTTTTTTTTTAAATTTTGCGTACTTGATCAGATATCGGTGTCTAGTTTTGCTTACGAACGCCTTAACGAGTTTCAAATTTTGTCGAGGCTCCAGCTTGAGAGATATATATGATTTAAGCGATGACGAGCTTGTAATAGTGAAATACCGTGTACATAACGAGTAATACGCAGAAAAGTGAAAAAGCGTACACCCGATAACAAAAATAGCTTTGAATATTTAGAACCTTAGATATGATACCTCCCATAAATATATGGAAACTGGCATAATTGAAGTAATAAATATTCAAAGTTTTCTTACCATTGGGATATCGTACGAGTGTCCTGAACTAGCTTCGGAGGACCATCGACAACGGAAGTGTACGAAAACACGCGATTGAAGATGAACTAAAAAAGATTACAAATATGGCTCAGTCCCCGTTAGTACTGCACTTGTGGAGTGCGACAAGATGGCACAGAAAACTATGAAAATTAAGCGAAAAATATTATACAAAAAGTCAAATATTAGAAGACGTCAAAAATTAATGGAAAAAATTGTATTACTTGCGATTGTGTGTCAATCTTGGTGAAAAAATTTAGGTGTTTTAATAAACGTTTGGAATAACTGTTTTGGGATTCATTCGGCATTTCGGCAGATATACCGCTGGGACCATCTTGTCACGATCGATAATTAAGCGTACGTGTGCTTTCTTGGTCTCCATAGACATCACAATGCTACCAAAGAAACTGGTGAATAAATAAATAATCTATTATAACGTATATTAATAAGTCGTTCGAGTTGACTCCTCTTCTTTTCTCTTTGAATTTAATTCGAATGATTATTTTTAAAACAAATGTTTTTTGAAGCTTTTTTTCTTGTCAACCGTACTGCGTTCATTCTTTCGTTCATTCATAACGCGAGAAATCGATATATAATATATACGACGAGTTAATTTAAGAATAAAAAAGAAATGACATGTGCATTTATGCTCGTTCCTGTTTGTTGTAAAATATTAGTACTTCCTTAATTAGCCTTCGTTGCGAAAGATATGCAAATGAAAAAAAGAAGGCAGTCTCGATCGACAATGAATGAGTTATTTTTATTTCTTATGTTGTTTTTTGTACATAGTTTATATGACGTGAAACATACGTGTATATTGTACTATTACATTAAGATTAATTATTTACAAATGTGTGAATGAATTTGAAAAAAAGTAAAGAGTACATTATAAAAGATGAGTGTGTTTACTTGTGTGCGTGTATGACGATAGATGTATATATAAATGTAAAATAGCTCTACGAAAACGATACGATTGTGATGCTCGATTTGTGAAAAAGGAAAAAAATGAATTGATATTGTGGAACACATTCCATCATGAGCAACAAAGGTGTGAAAAGAAAATTCGAACAAGAAAGTCTTTAGTAACGAATGTGAAAAAAATTTCCGAGCTATTAAAAATTATTCAATAAGTAAACTAAGTACTGTAATAACGCGAGTTGATTTTTCGAAACTTACTCGATAAAAGAATCGACGTGTCGTCAACTACTTTATTTTCTCGTTTGCAGCAGCTTTTTGAAAAATATATATAAAAATATATATTGTTTACAGTCAAAATATTAACCAGAATCTAGTACTACACATATTACATTACGCATCCGAAGGCATACTTACCGATAACAATAGTCTTACAGATATGTACTATAATCATCGCTTCGAGTATAAGAGATTTTCTTAAACACGCAACCCTTCAGTTGCACTTCGGCAACGGATTTCGCATCGCATCGAGTCACGTGGATTTTCATGTTGGAAAATCTACTCAATAAATACAATTTACATTTTATTCTATAACGCTTGCAGACATGCTATACGAAAACTACGTTTTCTTTTTTCTAACAATGCAATGCAGAAATGCATTTTTCACTTTTTTATACTTTTGCTAAAAAAAGTTGATTTCGCCTAATTTTTAACATAATATACTTAAACTTAAATGACTATCAACATAGGCTTATTCCGGATTCACTGCAGTAAATGTATAATTGTTGATTATTTTAAACAAAAGCGTGAGCGTTCAATTTTTTCAGTCACACTCGCAGAGCCGTTTCTTAAGATCTTATCACGGATTTTTCTCATACTTCTCGTAATCTGAGTGCCATTAGTGATGAGCAGAAAGATTTATCAACGCGAACGTCTGTAGCTGTAATAATAAATAGAGAAAAATGAAAGGGAAAAAAGCTGTACCTCTGTGATAAAAAAACATTCAAGATAAACAAGACGCAATGTTCTTAAGGTGGCGCTTCGTGAACGAAAACAATAATGAGAAGATGAGAATAACGTTACGAATTCTTAAACGCATTAACAAAATTGAGCATTACAAAACAAAAGTGCATAGATAAACTAATTTATACGAGCGCCACTACAAAGCCGAATGAAAACGTGATAATTTCACAAAAGATTTTACGTGTACAGAGAATTGACTAGATTAAAAAAAAACGAGAAATAATATATGCAGACGACATGAGTAGAAAGAGGATTTTTTAAATTCTTGCATATACTGCAGCGCCAAGAAAAACTCGAAAGTTTCCGTTTACACGCGGATTACTCTTTAAATTATTATAATAATGATAATACGCGTACGCGAAAATGTGAGAAACAAAATGAGCACTTTCGCATGTGTTGTAATCGCGAATTGATGTATATTAAAATAAAAGAATATGTATTTGTTCCTGAGAAATATATGAAAATTAATTAACAGTATAGGTATAATAAACCTCAATATTAAAATAAAAGATAATGATAAAAATAATTTGATGGTACATACTTTACTTATAAGTAACGATATTATATATAATAAACTAGATAATTATTATAAAGTTGGTACGGTCTTAGACGATGCCTTGCCTGTAAATGTAGTACCATACAAAAACGTTGAACGAAAAAAATCTTATTACCTTGTAAATGTTTTACCAAATATAATCAATCATGCAACACAAACGCATATGCATTTTTCGACTATGTATATATTCGATTGCTTACACGGATTCATCCTCAGCATACCTGAAACTAATAATCGAAGGGTTCAAAGACAATTGATGATTTTTATTATTTCAGAATTATTTAATAACATACTTTGAAGAATTACATCAAGTTTCTGACAATAAATGTTTTTTGAAATACTCTTCAGTTTAAAATAGTAAGCTAACAACGTGGATTCATTGACTTGAAAATACGTTGATTAAGTTTCTTAAGAACTTTGAAATATTGTATTTGTAAGAAGTAAAGTATAAATTAGTTCAACATTATAATATCATTTTTTAAATGTAACAGTATATAAGTTAATTGTGACGTATATGTTAATGATTGAAAATGCTCGTGTGGAACGTTATCTACAACTATATGTAAACTTGCACGATCCCTCGTACAAGTATGCAGCACCTTTGCATTGGTTTTTGGAAGATCCTAGAACCATGCTCATCAAAAATATGACGATAAATATCTCTCTTTATTTACTTTTTCTCCTACTCTTCTTCCATATTTAGTTTAGTTCATTGTAAAAAGTAGATAACTACAAATATATATCTTCAGAGCAGACCTGGTGAAGATTCTTTGCACTGCACAGACCGCGAGCGAGCACCGAAAATCGGTGAAGGATCATTTGTATACGTTGCCGTATTCAGTAAATGCCGTAAATGCGTATACGATAATCGAGGTCGATGCTATTCAAAACATTCAGTACGTTTCTCGTATATATCAGGTGCTCATTTTCGAATGTATATAAACCTAAAAAAGTTCGACGGATCAGGCTTGAACAACGAATGTGTTTAAAAAATCTTTTTTTTTAAAGCTTTATAATCTTTTTTGTTTTTATACGAATCGGTAATAATATAAAAGTACTTAAGGAAAGCTAATTTATCAAAAAACACGTGCAAAGTGCCTTCGCCAGGTTTCTTATCCAATGCAAAAAGAAACAAACAAACTATGCAAACCGAAGCAATACAGTAAAATATAAATGAAAAATGACCTAACTCGTGTTCGCTAAGAAAAGCTGATGAAGGTGGACATGAGGATGAGATGATCGTATCAGAGAGTAAGTGTATCAGATGACAAAGTCGCAAGGTGAGATTATCATGCGATTAAACGATCGTTGCTGAAGATTTTCGGTGATAATTAGACCAGTACATGGACATCGACATTGACTCGCATTCATATTTGACTAAGGAGTCGTACATGTGTATATACGGAGCTGAGGGAACGGGATACAAGGATATTCTATCATCTCTTGTGTTTACACTTGACTCGTTAATTTAATAATTGGGACTGTAAATTCTTTGGCCTTCGATATTTATCAGACTTTTCTTGGCGATTTCTATCCGAGATTTCACGACAGAAAATGTAGTGCACGAGGCGCGCGCTCGCAGCCCAGACGACCATCGTACATTTATATACGTGTATATGCCTATCAACTATTAACTATATACGCATAAGTTACACGCACTCGATAACCTATGTGTATCACGATCGATCGTTCTGGGCCGGGGCACACACACAAAAATGGTCGTATACCCACGGTCCGTTTGCGGATATACGCCATCTCACAAGGTATTTTGGGCGCGGAAGAGAAAGAGAGAGAGCGATACAAAAATATAGCGATGATCGGTAAAAGGATCGTTATTCAAAACCAAGGCGATGACGATTGTTGCTCTTAACCGTTGTTGCGTTCTTGTTGTAGTCGTTCACGTTATCGTACGAGAGCGTGTTCATTTTTTCCTTCTTTCGTTTTATTTTTATTTTCTTTTGTTTTTTAATAACCGGGTGGAATGGGATTGAGTGCGTCATTATGACCGGAGCGATGCTGAAGGCGCCGGAGATCGAGGACGAGCTCGTGGCGGGACGCCGATTTGGAGCCGGAAGAGTTTGAGGAGCGGCCGCCGGTCGAGAGGGCGGCCGGCGATCGGCAGAGCATCGGGTAATTGTTGTATCGGTAATCGTAACGGTAAATGGGGTTCGGTGGACGTGGATAATTGATGAGGTCCGGCGCTTGCGGCGATCGCATTGATGAATCGAATACCGGCGGGCCCAACCTGTGGAGCAGCTGCCTGCTCGGCCGGTCGATGCGGATCAGCTGCTGCTGTTGCGGATGATGCTTCGGCTTCGTCGCAGCTAGTTGTGCACACAATTTTCTCTCGCAAATACGTCGCGTCTAAGCGATCTGTTCGTAGTTCACCTTGTTGATGTAGCTCGCTAAGCAGCAGGCAAGGAAGAGACCCAGCATCGGGAACACGGCTACGCCGAGGGCGCTAAAGGCCACCAGGCCGATGTTGCTCTCTATGAAGTAGATCACGCGGTTGTAGCATCCCTGTAACGCACACAATACGCGAGTGTTAAAAATCAATGAATTCATATATGGATGAATGGTTAATAGTATGCAAATGTAATGAATTAAACAGCATATCATTCTTGAAGTGAATTTTGCATGCTTTTTCTTTCCAGTCTTTATACTTTCATTTCTAATCTATCTTCAAAAGTTTAAGCGCATGTATTCTCAATAATGTCTAATTGTTTGAAAACACAAAATTTTCCAAGTATTTAAGATTTTCCAGGTCAAATCCAACATTCCATAGCTCCATCTCTCGCAAAAACAAGAATCTATATCTCCAAAAAGTTAATCGTAAAAATCTAAAAGTCTTCGATGCGGTGATTTGGGTCGCGATATAAAGTTGATCATGCATTTATCAGCGCTACATGCAAGCACAAAATTATGAAGAATTTGAAGTGAAAACACTCGCGTACACTTGACCAAGTTTCTCAACCGTACTGCAACGTTAACACAGGCGAACAATCGATCGGTGCTTTTGAAAGATAAATGAGAATCGGTATGTATTTATACTTATACATGTACGTATCCAAGTATACCTGTGTGTAGATATCATCGGTATTGGTGGTATCGCACTCGCCCTCCTGGACGCTGCAGCAAGAGCTCGGCACGATCCTCGGCGGAACCATGTTGAGCCAGTCGGAGTAGACTCTATTGCCGCAGCAATGTAGCTGTCGACGCGAGAGAAAGAAAAAAAACCGATCAAGGACTCCGTCTATATATGTGTGTGCAAATCGTAATCTACGATCTCGCATCGAGAGCACCACTTCTGCATAGACGAGAGTATACAGCGTATATACAGCAGCGACAGACTTAATGTTTACCGTATGCTGCATGAGATCGACGTGAAAGCTCTTGGTCTTGTCGGGGCCGTAGGCGTTGAGGCTCTCGTTGAGGCCCCGATCGAAGCCCTCGATGAGAGTATTGCGATACGTGTAGACCGAAGCTCCGGCGCCAAGCTCCAGCAGCGCGATCATCGCCAGAAAAGCTCCGTACTGCAAAATCAGCCCTTTCTTTGTAATATACACGCCAGCTCTCGGACTAATCTCAACACAGCACGTGTGTTCATATACCTTATACGTGTTCGTTCGTAGAGCGAGTACTGCATTTACATGTATGTATACACAGCGCGCGAAACAATGCGGCCTCCTTTCATATCATCGCTCCGCGCGCGGAGAGCTTTTCTTTCCGAGGCGAGCCGCGCCAGTGGAAACGGGAGAAATGCCCGGGGGACGCAGCGAGAGAGAGAGAGAGAGAGAGAGAGAGAACGAGTAGAGGGAAGGAGCGGGTTAATGGCCAGCGAACCCTCCTGACCTGGATCGTCGCGCATTATTCCGAGCGTAAACAGAACGCGCGCGCCTGTATATGCACAGTCCACTCCCGAAATTTTCTCAACGACGCTCTCTTCCCGCTGTTAACGTCCCGTAATCTGTATACGTAACTCTCGAGAGTCGCGTCCGTATCTCTCTCCCCTCTCTCTCTCTCGCGGAGAGATTGTGAAATAAAAAATTAAATCGTGAAAACGCGCTAGAGTCGTGTGTGTTGCCAGGGAGACCTGAACCAGTTCGCGCTGGATTTGCCCAGCATCTCTCCGGCTGTCAATATACCTATACGCGTAAGATCAAAACCCGCGCGGGAAGCCCCATATCTTGGAATTTGGTCGAGAAGACGAGTATATAAAGCCAGTACAGTTTTAATCGAATAATCAGACGAAGTGCACACGACGAGTGTTATGATGCTCTGCACACATGCGCGCATTCGCGAGGAAGGATGTACTCGCGCAGCCTGTTTTCGCAGCCCCTCGACGGCGCGGCGGGGAGGGGAGGGGGGTCACGCAGCCTCGCAATAACCGGGTCAACTGCAGCTCTCTCGTTGCGCGTTTACGCGGAGGAGAGCGGAGGGATAATACAAGGGAGAACGAACGATTGGTGTAATGCAAACTGAATGCTTACCAGGTAGAGGAGGGCGGGATGCTGCCTAGTGGTGCAGCAGCAGGCGAGGATCCCGCCGAGGGCGACCAAGGCGCCGAGGCAGGACAAGGCCAGTAGCGCGGCTCCACTGCTCTCGATCCCGATGTCCGCGTACTCGGCCAGCTGCAGCTTCATCCAGATCCCCACGCAGAGCATGAGCAGCCCCGAGCACTATATGTGGGACATAGGCGCAGGGATAAAACATTTTGCCCGTATATGCTTGCACTCTATACAGTCAGCAAGTATACAGTGTTGCGAGCGCGTCGAGAGTATCGAGCATCTCCCGGGGCACGCTCTGCGTGCGCCTCGTGCATTTATCGAGCTGCCGCAGTATAGATTGTACTCACGATGAAGGCGAAGTTGAAGAGCATGAGGAGGACCGTCATGCAGGCCATCGCCGCGACGCTCTCCAGCTGCTTGGCCATGCTTGCGAACGGGGTGCAGGAGGCTGCTGGCGAGGACGAGCGAGACTAATGTTGCGCCTGACGCGTGAAACTCTCGTGTCTCTTCCGGGTGCACTGGTCTATCTCTCTCTTTCTCTAACTCCGTGGCGCGCGCGCGAACGACTCCTTTCCCAAAATTGTCCTCTCGCGCGACATCGATCCGCGCGCTTGCGCGATAGCTTTTCGCGCATACACGCGCACGCACACCAGCTTATCCCGCGGGCTCGCACTTGGCCCTGTGTGCAGTGTGTGCCTGTGGGAAGCTGTCTATGCGTATATATACATTACTATGTACGTATACTTATATGCACGTTGTGTACCACTGCGGGGGACTCCAGTAGCGCACGCGCGCCGTACTTATACACTGCACGCAAAATCAAAACAACTCCGCAGCTGCTGCTCTCTTCTGCGCCGTGCCTTTTATCTCCGATGCGCAGTCTGCATACGTATATAACTGTATAGACGTCTTCGGGGTTCCGCAGCACTGCGGCCGCGTGTCTACGGAGTCGGCGGCGGCGGCGGCGCCACGCGGCCGCGATGCAGTGTGTAATTTTGGGAAAGATGATGAAATCGCGTGTCGATGTCGATGTCGCAGTCGCTGTGCTAAAAAGCCGTGTGTTTGTGTACTATTGAGCTGCAGCGGCGACGGCGAACTTCCTCTGGAAGCCCATCATCATGATGTTGTTGTTGATCTCGTCCTCGTTGAGTTGGCTGCGGCAGAGCTGGACGACCGGCCGCTGCTCCTCGGACTCGACCTCCTGGTGTAACTGCTCCGCGGCGTAGACGTTGCAGCCGAGCTCGAGCTGGTCGAGCTGCTGGCGCAGGTCGTAGTCGGCCGCATCGTCCACCGCGAGCTCCTCGTCCTCGTCGTCAAAGTCCGAGGAGAGGAAGTCGCCACAGTCCAGCGGCGTCGTCCTCGGCTGCTGCTGCTGCTGCTGCTGTTGACTTTCGGTGGTAGCGTTGTTGTTGTTCGACCTGCAGAGCTCGCCGCGGATCTCGCCGATGGTCTTGAAGTAGATGCTGTGATCCAAGCTGTAGGCCTCAAGGCAGCTGGTGTCGAGGTTGCCATTGGACTTGTAGTTGAGATTGCCGAGGGCGCAGCAACTGAGCCTCGTCTGCTCGGGCCGCCTCTGCACGTCGCGCTGTTGCTGCTGCTGCTGCTGCTGCATCGTCATGCGGCCCGGGGACAGTCTGACCGAGCGCAGCCGGTTGTAGCCCCGCGCGTAAGCGGCCCAGCGCTCGATCCTCTGGAGCACGTAGTCGGTCTCCTCGTTCCACCAGACCGACAGGCTCTTCGGCAGGGAGAAGCCGCCCGAGCTGTCCTCGCTGGAGACGCCCATGGCCAGGAGCGCGACGACGACGACGACGACGACGATGCGAACGGCTCGGCTGCCCTCGAGCGACTGGCTGCCGCGCGCTACCAGAGTTTATGACAGCGCCGATTACGAAGCACCACCGATCGCTAACGCGAAGCCGCACACGCAACCCCGCTATCTTCGATCCCTGACCTTCTCCACTCTGAAACTATTATTTTTATACATATACGTGTGCGGCGGCGACTATAAGTGTTATGTATATCCGCTGTTACCTCTTCTATAAGCCGTCGGTCTCTCTCGCGATTCGGTAACGCGCTGACGTGCGCTCGTATAACGTACTTTCCGTCTTATCGCGGCTTTCTTCCCTTTTAGCGAGAAAAGGAGCGCGAGAGAGGCTCGCGTGCTTCTACGATCGCCCCTACATGCACATGGACATGTATATACCTATAGATACAAGCGCATATGCACAATTGACTGAGAGAGCGGCTTTTACGACTGATCCCATTAGGCGCGCCAGCTCAAGGTGAAACTGCAGTATGTGCTATATGGAGGGTAGTACAACGTCACGCTCTAGTATGTTAGACGCGAGAGCGAGAGAGAGAGAGAGAGAGAGGAGTGTATTATTTTGGCTCGACTCGCAGCTTCGGTCATTTCGCTATCGATCCTCGACGCTGGCGGGCGGCTATAGTTCAAGGAATGCACCGAGTGCGCGGCTAATCCCGCGGCGTCGGCTGCACTCTTTCGAAGATTGAGAGGAGCGATAGCCGCGATATGCCGCAGCGATGTAAAACGTATAGTATACGTCGACGAACAAACGTCTCGCCGCAACGATTTTCGCGCCTCGTGCATAACGTACGTATTAACGACGCGATCTTTTTTTTACGACGTTTTAATAATGCACCTTGTCACATATAGATTGGAATCTATGCCGCGCGAGTGTATATAAAAAGACAATTACGCATGTTTCTCTCACACGCGATACGATCCGCGAAAGCCAACTTCCGTTTCCTCATATATTACGCCGGCTTCTCTCTTGACACAATTTTTCCGCGCAATTTTACGAAGGAAGGAAAAATCTGTCGATATCCGCGAATGCCACTAGACTCTCTCGACAAAAGAATTGGTGCGAGGCTATTCGGTTATAGTTAAAGTATATACATAGCGATTGGGAAGCTTTACAAAAGTCCTGTCAAGCTGCGCTTGATAAGATTTGCGCTTGGCCTATAAGTGCGCGTACGAGAGCTGCATTTTCAGGCAGTTTTTCTGCGTTGTCGAGCCTAAGTACGTGCCGATTTCTATCGTTTCGTAATCGACGCTCTTCCAACGGCTTAGCAATTTTTCTTTTTTGCAGTGGCTTGAAAATGGAACGTAATGTACACCGGTTAGTCGATCGATAGGAGGAAATGAACAACACATAGCTGTAGTCGTGTGATATATTGTATATGGTTATTTATTAGACAGCACAATTTCCGGTATACAAGATTGGAGTACTACAATTACTTAGAATCAATTTTTTTTTGTAATTCGTATATAATATGTGAAAAGCTTGTACTGTAGGTGGAGTAAATGATAAATATGACGAGACACAGCTCGTTCACACTACACTTGACCGCTTTCAAATCCTTTCAACAGAGCTCTTATTCATTTAAGTGGAACAGGTACGTACATTAGGAAAATATTAACAAGAATGTTAAATCATTAATTAAATCAACGCAATGCTATTTACAATATAATAATAGAATTTCTATGAAAAATAGTTGCAAGAGCAAATGATTTGAAAAAACCAACAAACTAGAAAAACAATTAATAATCTTCCAACATACCGCATACTTTTTCGGCTATACACTATCCGAAGTGCATAGATTGGATTTAATGATACATACAAAGGAAACTAGAATGTGAGTAAGTAAATTAACATCTCGCGCAGGTCGGATAATTTTGAAGAAATGAAAACACGCGCTGTTAGCTTGATAATCGATAAAAGCTTGCTTAAACATAAAGAAAAATACGAACGTCTTTAAGCAAAGAATCGTTTCCTCGAGTGGTCGATACTATAAAGATTGACTTGGTATTGTATCGATAAAAGAGTTTTTCATTTCGGATCTCTAGGCTCAAATTAACATCTTGAATAACTATATCTACCTACAACTCCGTCTTATTTACATTAAAATTTAATCTCGCAACCGCAGACTAGAAAGAGGTAGAATACTTAATATTTATAAAATGTATTTGAAATTTTTAAATTAGTATTCAATTTGCACAACCTGACAAATCGTTATTCAAAATTATTTTCGGCTTTTCCCTCAATCCAAGTCTACAATAATCTAATAAGCTATACAAACAGGGCGCTGCAAATATCCAGCAGCAGCGAGAGCTAAAAAAACAGTTTCAATCTTGGTATATAAAAAAGCAATAATTTCAGGATGGGATGATCAGTCTCGATACTACTTACGTACACAATATGAAACTTGATTAACCTAACTCGTTTCTCAAGTGCACTAATGTTACTCGCTCAAATAGTGTAGAAGGTTACAAAAATAAAACTTGGTTAGCAATATGGATCAAACTGATTGGATACAAAAACGTGTAAAATACTTTCCGTATCTTATCATCGTTATATACACTCGCAGAAATTTTCTTGTATGCAATATCATATGTAGCATTAACATTTGTAGATTAGTACTCGTGTAATCGAGTTTGCATGGTTTCAGATTCATTATTTCATCTTTACATAACATTTTTTTCTTCTTCATTCCATACAAATCAGTGATTGTAGTTTTCACATGTTTACACATCGTTAGAAAATTCCAATTCCCATAAAATCTTATCAAAACACGAGATGGAAAAGATGTATGCTCAGATCAATTTGCTGTCACTATAAGTAACTGATTTGTTTCCTGGAATTCTCTGCACGCTCTTTAAATTAAACATCAACAAGGTATATACATTAAGGTAGTTTTTTTATGCATTAATCTAGTCAGAGTAGGGGAATACTACTACTTTCAAAATCTATCCTACCAAGTATGAGAAATAAGACTTATTAGTTAGTTGAAAATTCATGTTTCTTATACATAGATTTTGCAAAGTATTTTCAATTTAGACTTCAAAATCATTTCAGAATATTCTGAAAGTAACAGTCCCCATTAAAAGACTTTCATATCAACATTATAAATCGTGTATCCAATATTAATAAAAAATTACATAAGTATTTTTGCGGCCGATTAGCCATTTTTTTATGTTTACACTTTTTTTAAGCTAAACAGCTAAGATTTATCGTAAGTAGTTGTTTCATTTAGCACTAAACTTCAATACATGTATGATGCACGAAGAAAATAAATGTATCCAGTACAAATAATTTATCAGATTAAGTATTATTTTCTTTCAATATATATTTAAAAAAATTAGAAAGTACTATAAGAAAATTTGTGGAGACCACTTTAAACATTCCGTTATTTACATAAACTTTCACATATATCTAATAAATTCATAATTCGGGTTTTTACTGAGCCCTTTTAAGTAATCCCTCAAGTGTTAAGTATGCAGAAACACTAAAGATCACTCACAATCAAGCTTAACTATAGTAACGTCAAGTGTTGTAAGAAAACAAGTGTTATATAAATAACAAGAATAGAATTTAATAGAAATAGAAATTTCAGTCTAGAAGAAAACCATCACTAAACAATTGAGAGCAAATTTCAACCAATTTATAATTAAAAATTTGATGCATAAAGTTTATATCACGCAAGGTAACCTGAGCATTAGAAGATTTATATTTAAGTGTAAGTATCCAAAAAACTAACTACGACCATAAAAAACGGTCAAATTTCATAATATCTAAAAAGAAGTTATTTCCTAAATAAGCTTTTGGTTTTTAAGTACTGAACCAATGGCGGGTAATCACATTCCTTTTTTGTTCATGGGGCTTAGGTATATGTTTATAATTAATAACTACACTTGATTAAGATAGACGTTGGGAAGCATTGCATACTTTGAATTTTATAAAGTTCTAGTGCAATGAGATCATGTATAATCACATGTTATGAAACAACTTTCTACAGTAGCTAGCGATTATAACTTTAAATTGTAGTTTACAAATTTTTTCCATTTGATCATTCATTTAATTGACAAACCTATACTTGATCTTCATTTCACTGAAACTTTAAGATTAAATTGATTATTCTGACTGCTGGCTTAGTTTTTCTAAGGAAAAATATCTCCTTAAATAATATACAAAATTTAGTAACCCATGTATTGGAATACTAAATGTCAAGACAAGTACTTGTACTTAATATTCAAAAGGAAAATAGGTCAAGATTCATATATCAAACGCTGATAGTGTGGAAATATTTCCCACGTTGGCAGGTGTAAACCAAATTCGAGTGCTACAAGTACTGCAAATTCCGAAGTCAAGAGATCTTTACGATTTAATCGTAAAACACTTTCAGTCCTCTGAAATAAAAATTTTTCAATTTGAATAACGTACTTCTGCTAATATTTTGATAACATTCAACGCACGATTTTTATAAATAATTCATAAACTTATCGACGCAACATACCTCTATAAGTGACTTTAACACCTGTCCTTTAACATCATTTAACTTTGCAGCAAGTAATAGGCAAGCACCAGCACATAGCTTGCGTGTTTGTTTTGTTACTACATTACGTAGGATTAACTTTTCAAAATATACATATGCCATAGCCACGGTTAATAAGTCCACTCCACTTTCCATTTTGGCAATTTTCCTCATTTCTCGCTTTAAACTAAAAGTTTATTATATATATATATTACATATGTAGGCACACATTTTTTGCTCTATTTTTTAAGTACTGTTTATTATGTACACCTTACCTTCGTAATTTACTAAGAGTGAGCTGCACGTGTGGAAATTTTTCTTGAAATTTATCATTCAACTCTTTTTTTAAGTCAGATGGACGTACATAATCAATAACTGATGCCTAATGAATTGTCAATATTGAATTAATTATTAAATATAAGAGGTATACACGCAAATTTACAAATGATACATTTAAATATTTCTGTTGGGTGTTAGTTGATTTAAATATATTATGTATACTTAATGCAAAGACACTATATTTATTTTTTTATTTTCCATAGTGTTTAAGTATTACCATATAAGACGTAAATGTCAGCAATGTTCTATGCTTTCCAGCTATCAACTCTGGATCATCAAGTAAATTTGGATTGTATTGAATTTGGCTGTCCCAATCATAAACTGAAATGTAATAATACCGTATACTGTTCTCTGATTTGGTCAAAGAGTTCTCTTTTATCAAATATTACCTTTTGAATCAGATCCCAGTGCTACCGGCGGTGAATCAGACACATGTTGCATCCGATTCGATGCCATATCATATGACAAACACCTGAAATTCGAATAAGATAATTAAGTGACTTTTTCCCGTGACTAAATAATTTATATGTATAATACTGTAGATATGTACATGGAGAAATGAGATCTTAAATTAGTTAAGAAGAGATTCATTTTTCAAATATTTAAATCAAACATTTCTCCATGTTTTTTAATATTTTTATTAATGACGTGTACCGATAACTAGACTAATGGTACTACAAGATAATATTATAACGATTGCATTCACAAGTGTTTGTAAATTCCAATTACATTTCAAAACTGCTTTATGCGTATATTAAAATTACGTTGTAAGAAATACAGTTTTTGTCGATGTAATTAAATTGATGTAATTAAATTACAAAGTTTTTCACAACACATTCATCGTTGGAAAAATACAACGCTTTAATAAAACAAATAATTTATAAAAAATAAACATTTTTTAGCAAGATACAAATTTCAATATAGCTAATGCAACTTTTGTTCCCTAACACCCTTCCCTTCCTCTATAATTAAAGTATTTATGTATATCAGAATTATTATTAGTTCTTAAAAATGCTTACGAATAATTAATAATGATTACATTGAAAAATTAAAATAAAAGTTTCTACAAACTATTTCACTTAACTTCTCAGAGTACAAAAATATAATTGTTGCATATAGGAAATCAGGAACAATACAAATAAATTTGAATGAAATTGATAACAAGCTCCAAAGAATGATAAAATTGTTGAATAAATTTTGCAATAAAATTAATATATCGCACGCTATCCTTTATCTAATTTGCTCAATGTTATATAAATGTTAAAAAAAGTACTTGTTTTGGAAATTTTTTTCCAATCAATAGGATGTCGATAAAATAGAACTTACATGAGCCTTTAAGGCGATAGAACCAATGACGGTAAAATAAAGCGGATGTAACAAAAAAATTAAGACGCAAAATCGTATCACATTTTCTAATTTAAAAAAATACGAATTTCAAAGATATTTTGAAAAATACATGTAAACGTTGATTAATTTACGAACTCGCTTAGTAAATTATTAAACATTACAAGAAACAAAAATAAATAAATTAAAGATTAATATTTTTTTGCAAAAATATCGCCATGCAATCTTTTCATCCATCTTCTTTGTTCTTTACATTATATGAACTCGGCTTCTTCATTAAAAAATTGACAATATCAACATGCAAAAATCACGTTTACATAGTCAAAGTGACATTTCAGTGTTCGTTTACTTTCACCCTGATAATCCAACACCCTACTTTTCATAGGTATATGCAAGGAATGTATGTATGTATATAAAATGAATGTCGGTCTTTATTTCTTTACCACTTTCTATGATCCGTGTTCCATGTTATGGTTTTCGTCCTGTAATTATTAACAAACCGATATAAATAACATTTTCAGATTTTGACAGAGAACTCGTGCATTATCTAATATCCCGTTATTATCATTAAATATTAAAAAACAGTGTCAAGATTAAATAAAAATCTTTTATCAAATTCAAAACAATCACGTTAAATTGAGCAACACAAAAATATATTTTTTTCTTTTCAATGAAATGAAATGTTTTGAATGTTAATACAAAAAAATCTTTCCACAATGATAGTACACAGTAATAAGTATTTATGAATATGAATCAGTCAATATATATATATATGAGGAGAAACGATAAACGATAATAATTACTGTTAAGATAACTAAGAAGTTGTACCTTGATACAATATGGTGCTTATTGTTGGTATTGACATGCATTAATTCAATAGCTTCACTGTCACTCATATGCACCCTTCTATCTTTCTGAAATTGCCGAGATGGCACAAGTAACGCTCCATAAGAAATTTGTTGACCGTCTTGGGCGCGTTCGATACCGAGCAACCCAAAGGGATCCAAGTTATCATTAATTGCTGACAAAGGTCTTGAATTAATTGTGTTTTTTCGACGCCCCGCATCTTTTCGAAGTTCTGACCTAAATATAACATAAACATTAATTTTGTTTTTATTTAACTATCCTTTCAAAATTCTTATTACTACATGCGTTTAAACATTATATTTAAATGACCAATTGGTATTTTAATGATTTGAATTAATCAAAGCTAGTATTTTGACGAATATTAAATACTTGTCATGGGAACGCTAGCGCCTCCCTTAACATGAATGATAAATGATTTCTAATTTTCATACGAAATAATGTAAGAAATCTATCTACTAAAATCTTTATATCCTACTAAAATTAGTAAGATACCTTTTTAAGATTGGGTTGGTGAAAGAGAGGTTTTTGAAGACAGGTGAATTACTCGTAACATTTTGTAAGCTAACAGTAATAATAGTATATTCAAAACTCTTATAATTAAGAAAAAATGCAAATTATGTTTTTTATGATGCATATATACAATAAAACCATAAATATAGCTTATAAAATGTCAAAATTTTTACTAACCAACTAGTACGTTGTCCTTTACTGTAAGGGAGTGATGAGAATACTAAAAATGGTACTTTTTTGGAAGATACTAGTATAACTCTATCATCTGTAAATTTGTGTCCATTAATTGGTTTTTTCATGTAACGCAGTTCTTTAGCTACTTCTGGAATAATTCCATTGTTCATACACCCTGATTGAACATTGTTCAATACTTTGACCTTTGATTTTGAACTTTGTGATACAGATTTTGATCGCAATGATCCTATACTTTCATTGCTACTATTGTACTGATTTCTTATATCTTCTGATAAAGTTGATGTTTGATGAACAATTTTTCGTTTGTGATACAATGATCCAACTCTTCTTTCTTTCAAAGAATAATCACTACCAACTGTTCCAGCACTGTAATAAAACAACAGATTTAGATTGACTAATCTTTATATATAGCAAGATCAAGAGCTAATGTTTATATGACATTGAGGGAACAAAACATGTAACAGGTTTCTATATACAAAATTTAATTAGTTTAATTAAATAAGAGTCCACCTGGAAGTGCTGTTGTAATAAACCAATAAAAAGTTAAATTATATAGTTGACTAATGTGCAAGAAAAATCCTAAAATAAGTGTAAGTTCAAATACTTGAAAATTTTTAATACTATTAAGTGTCTATAAATAATAATAATTAAAAGTGTCTATAAATAAAGTCCTTTTTACTAAAATTAGATATAAACTCAAACGTGCATAAAATAGAAAATATGCAAATACTTTATTTACCGTTCTCTGAAAGAGCCACCATGATGAGATTGTAACAGATGTGAACAATTATGTTCTTGTTCTGATAAACTAGTTACTGCGGCTTTGGCTGGAGTCACAGTTGTTTCAGAATCAGAGCTAAATGAACGGTCTGGTATTTGGTTTTGGGCTGCTGCAGATCGTGGTGAATCATTTTGCCTCCCACATTGATCATTATTTTCATCACATGAGCCGTCTAAAGTATCGTCCCAAGAGTTTTCATCTACAGTGGCTCGGCTATTTTTAGAGGTAACTGTCTTAACTTCACTGTGTTGATTATTATTCAGTACTCCATTGCGAGGTAGTAATACCAGACAAGTATCTCTATGGCTTCCATCAAGTGAGATGTTGGAAAGAAATGTAAATGCAGCTAACCTTCTTCGGGAATGATTTTTCTTTAAGGCTGCTGCCATTCCTTTACAACACTAGCGGAATCAACAAAATTTTCCGTACGTAAGTCTAAGAAACAAAATGAAAAAATATAAAGTTAAAAAAATATGAAACCCTTATATTATTTTAAATCTTTTCCAATGAATACGAATCAACATTATCTACTGCAATAATATATTAAAAAAGTTAAAACACAAGCAAAGAAATCACAAAAATGACAAAGATCATCGTATAAGTTGCTCCAGATGAGCGAGCAAAAGCTCATTTCAAAAACAGAAAATTATTTTATCATATTACTTTGCTGGAAAGTCTTCTGATACTTTGTTCAAGTTGAGCGAAAGTTATAAAAATATTGTAACATTGCAAAAGAGAGCGACGTTAGCGTAGCTTATTCTTAAAAAAGAAGTGGCGCTCGACCTTCGATCTTTTCGCGCTGTAAAGTATATAAAGTATTTTGTCCAAGCCATGCATATATACATACCCAAAAATACATACACGTATATAAATACAGAGCAACGATCTCGCACCTGACTATTTTTGAGAGAGCCTTCGAGGACGACGAGCTGCAGGAGTTTGCAGCTGCAGTAAGTAGTAGCGGCGACGAGCGGAAGAAGAAATACAGACAGCTCGTGCTCAGAGAAAAAAAACGGGTCAGAGCACCCGTTGAGGGATGAAAACTAGGATCACGATTCATGTTCACTGAAAGACACGCACTTAGTTCTCGAGTTTTTCAGGCTGCTGAGAAACCGCGCACACAATTGCAAGCCCTTAAATTCCGCTGCCATTGTTGCCTTTGTTTTCATATATGATAAACCGCACACAGCAAGTATTTATTGCACGAACGGCTGCGGCCAGCTATGCTCGTCCGTTATCGAGCGCCGAGCAGCGTTTTGTACGTGCGCGAAGAATCAAGAACGTTCCGTGTTGTCGTACGTATCTTGTGTACTACGCAACAACGCAACACGATACCCCATGCTCCGAAAGTCGAAACTGAGCGATTTGCACTCGGACGGCTCGGACCTATGCGGACACGCACACGGCTGTGTGTGTCGACACTCGACACTCTACGCACAGTAGCTGCAGTCAGCACCAGTGATAGAGATAATAGCGCAAACTGTCTACTACACTCTATGCACTCCGATGCAGCCTGCACTGCACAGCACGGAGTACAGGCTCGTGCATACAAACATAAACACGTCTTACATGTACGTGCACACCACACCGCACACCGCACACACACATACACACACACTACTCGCGGCCGACTCTCGCGAGTCGGGAGTCTCGGGATTCTTGTTTTCCTCTTTCCACGAAAGTCCCAACTCCAGTCGCTGTACAGTGTACAGACTACAGCCTGGCTTATGAATAATCGACGTTTCACCGACAGTGCACACACGTACTCGCGATCGTCGATATTGGCTCTGCTAGCTAATATACCAGTGCTGATGGAAAGTTGGAAGGAGATCTGAGTAGATATGTAATATGTATATATATCTGACTTCCAAGAAACAAATGGTCTGCTAGTTTGGTAACTTTTTTAAGGATACCAAGGAAATAAAAGTCACTAGATACTCTACATGTATAGTTACATTTGTGGCTGCTTCAGTCGTGGGAAAACATATTGCGTACTGCGTAGTCAAAAATTAGTAATTCTATGTACTCGAAATTGAAGTATTACTGTATATTTGCAGTTTTTACATAGAGAAAATTGGAAATTACGTTTCTTACAAAACACAGTTATTCTTATATGTATAAATATATCATTTACACCATTTTTTGCACTCTGTATTATTTTCAATTTCTTTCATGAAAACTCGCCATGCGTTCTTTCTATATGCTATATATATGCGTGTTATTGTGTTGTCTATATTGTGATTCGTGCTGTGCATGTCTGCATGCCGTGCGTATAAAATCAAAAGACAACTCTCGACTTTAATCTTTAATCAGATAAAGCAGTAATGATAAAATAATAGTCAATAATATCTAAATACAAGCTAATTGTTTCCTGTGATCTATTAAAATACGATCATTAAATGCTGCTATTATAGCGTATTTATTGAATATCCAAGTATAATACTGTGTTAGACTGTTGTTGATAAATTCCTCCACCGTTTTTCCATAATAGTGAACAAAATAATTAATCTCAGGTTATTTAATTCAAAGATGTTTGTTAAAATTTAAAAAATGGATTGCTATAAAGTTTTGAAATTGTTAACCAAGTTGGATAAAGGTTACTAAAGATTTGCTCATTGATCAAACCAATGTACATATTGACTAAAATTCATTGAATGAATAATTACCTTTCTTTTCAGCAGGTTCAAATGCTATAACTGACAGACAATTACAAGAAATACTGGAAACTGTATATTCTTATATACCAAATGAAGCTTTAAAAGAAATAGCAGAAGATAAGAATGTTATCAGTGATGTGAATGACACAAGGTAAATTAAAAAACTTGACTTGAACAAACAATGGTCTTCAATGTACCTGCTAATATGATACAAATTTTTTTAAAAATAAATATATTGCTATATTCTATTTCAGCTGGCAATATTTGCATCTGATTTTGTACACAATCAGGGCACTTTGCAGAACTGAACTAGCTCAAGAAAATCCTTTGTTTACTGTTGACCAATTTAAATCCATTAAGACTGCTTTTGAAGTAGCAGCATGTATTGGAATCATACCTGCTTTATTACCTCAAATTAGAGCACATGCATACTCAACACGTTCAAACCCTGTCATATTTCAGTCTGACAATAATGACATAACAAAGGTAACATATTTCTGTTATTAAGAAGCTTTATTTTTTCAATTAACATAAATGAATTCAACATTACAACTATTTTTTTAGTTATACAAAGGAATATCTTATACAGTCACCACTTTTCTAGATTGCTACAATGAAGCCATTCTTCGTCCAGCAATAATATCGCAATTAGATTTACTCCTGCAAGGGTTACTACAGTTATCGCATGCACCACTAAGTAAAACTACCGAACAAAATTCAAAAACTATGGATTCAAACTCAGACTTTGTGATGACAAATGAACTCTATGTTAAATTAAAAGAAGACCAAAGTAATTTTCGTCAAAAATTAAAATGTTTGATAGATAACTGTCCTCAAACTTTACTTATCAAAGAATTGATGGTAATATTGGGTATAAAAATCCATCCCAAGTGGCTTAAAATTAGTATAAAAAATTATTTGACTGATTTAATTATGCAAGACAATGGTGTTGTCACATTAACACTTGCTATTTGTGATGAAATATCTGATTTAGGAAAATGTTGGGAAAAATTGGATGTTGCTGCTCGTCTTGTAGCAATGTCACATGGATCAAATGCAGAAAACTATTATAATTCTGTTTGTCCACAGGTGATTTGGATTTACTTGTAAAAATTATTTTTACTTATTGTAATTTTACATTAATAAAAACTTTTTCTTTACAGATAATTAACTTACTAAATTCAAAAGATAATCGTCATGGCGTTATTATAGCTAAGTGCTGTATAAAAGCTTTATTTGATTATAATCTCGATATTTTTAGGAAGAAAATTTTTCACAAAATAGCAGAACCATTATTAGATTTTAATAATGAACCAAATACTTCAGGTGTTCTTAAAACCGAAGATGAAGTTAATCAATGTGTAGAAAACTTAAGTGAATTATTTCTCGCGGCGGATGCTGAGTTTAAATGTGTAAATAGTAACGAATTAACATATGTTACATTACCTTTGTTTTATCTTTATGTTATAAGTTCGAAAAGTGTTTATGTTCTTAAAAAAAAAGTCTGCGAATTGTTATTGAAAATTCTTGAACTTCAGCCAATAAGAGAAAACACTTTTGCAATTATATTAGATCACAAAGAATCTGAACAACAAAAACCAAATTTTTCGTTTGGACCAAAAGGAGGTATACACATTACTGCAAATCTTACAGAGATAAGTAAAGAACAACTTGCTGAATGTCTTTTTGATTTGGTTGTAAAATATGAACAACCATCGTTTGATTTATTTATTTATTTGCTAAAATGTGTGCCTACATTAAATGACGCGACACAAGAGGCACAAGTGGGAAAGCTACTAAGGAATCAAGAAGACATATTTGATAATGTAGAAAAGAAAGTAATAGCTGTAACCTTGTTAACTAAGCTTTCTGGTACAAGCTTAGTTCAAAAAGCACAGATGAAAAATCCTGAGCCTCTTTTGAACTTTGTAAGGTTTCTTTTCACAAAACTAGATGATAATTCTAAAGATAACCATGAACAAGATATTGATACTTTGTATACTGCGTTGATGTTAATTAAAGTCATTTTAATGGATGGAAATGTTGAGCAAAATTGGAAAACGTATCAAGACTTTATATCATCGATTAAACAACAATTTGATTTTCAACGGATGTCGCCGTTAATAGTTTCCCTTATTGATGAAATTGAAATTGTAATTAAGAAGAAGGGAAATGCTTATTCCAGATATTGTGATTTATCGACCGATAATAAGAACATAAGTGAATTCGATAAAGCAATATCAAATTTAACAGACCCATTACTTCCAGTTCGCGCTCATGGTATTATAGCTCTTACCAAACTTATTGAAAGGCGACACCCAGATGTGACAGTGAAAAAGGACTTCTTATTATGTGTATTTGATGTAAGTAGCACATTCTGTTTTTGCATAATTTCTTGATTTTTCATTTCTTAAAATAATTTTATCAATGCAGGAAAATCTTAGACACGAAGATTCTTTTATATATCTTGCCGCTATAAACGGAGTATGCGCTTTGTCTTCAATGTTTCCTGACAAAGTTATCGAGATACTAGTTCGAGAGTTCATTGGTATGACTCAACAAAGTGAAGATCGAAACATAGCGCCCGAGACGAAAGCAAAAATTGGTGAAATTCTTGTCAAAACAACTAGAGCTTTAGGTATATATTCAAACTTTTGTCGTTATTATAAAATATTTTTGAAATTTATAACGATGTTTGACAGGTGAAATGACACCAAAGTACAAAAGTCTATTGGTTAACGGTTTACTTTGTGGTACGAAGGATCCCGAACCTATGGTTCGTGCCTCTAGTTTGTCGTGCTTGGGAGAGTTTTGTAAAGTTATGGGTTTTAGGCTCGGAAATTTAATAGTCGAAGTGAGTTAACGCTGCTATATATATTTATTGACCATAATTATATACGATGTATTTAACAGTATAAGCCAATATAAACATTTTTTTTAGATTTTGTATTGTATTGGATGCATTATAAAAACAGATAAGGACGACTCCTGTCGACGAGCTGGTGTACTCGTGGCGACTTTACTGCTTCGAGGACTCGGAAAGGATACCTTAACTGAATTAGGTGAAAATCTAGTGCCTCTGTATCGATCGTTGAAACACTTACGCGACAATGATAAGGATCCAGTTCTTCAACTGCATGCACAGTTGGCCCTCGAAGAGTTTAATGACATTGTGAAACATTATCTGTTCGCGCCGCCAAAACTCGAGAAATCAATTTTTTTACTTTCCTGAATTACATTAAAACAGTGCAATTTCAGTTTATGGCGACGTTAACCCTTAGCTGCCAAAGTGACTTATAGTAAATCTGAAAGACGTTTCACTTAAAGTGACTATTTTACGATTCTAAAAAGTTAATTCAATGAATCATATATTTTCTATAACGCCAATGTAAATTTGTACATATCTCGCATTAACAATAATTAAAAAATAAATGACCATACGTTGATGTATGCATCTTCTACAAATAAAAGTTTACAAATTTATTTATTTTGACCTCAACACCGAAGGGTCAACGTACAACCATCGAGATTTACGTAAGCAAGGCTCTGTTAGCACCGTATTCAAAATTTATATGTATACACGCACACGAACTCGACGTATCCACCTCAGATTCTAACGCTATGATTGCCGGCTCTTAAAAAAATATCGTATCTTCGGAGAAAGCACCAGCCATGCGGATGCAATCTCTGTCGATACTGACGTAAAGTCGTTGAGGTTGTATCGTAGAGCAGGGCGAGGGTCTTGGAGCCATTGCGCGTAGAATAAATTTCTTCGACGTCGGCATAGGAAAGGGCTTGAACTTGCCTTCGGCTATCACTTCTGCTTCGGTATGACTGGTAGTCATCATGTAGGCGGCCTATAAATTATTATTATATTTTTTTAGTGAAATTGATTTTATTAAAAAAAAAAGTAGCTCACCAACGTGTACTTATTATAGGCTTTAAAGTATGATTACCTTTTGTGCATCGAAAAACATTTTCGAGATGCGAGCGCCGATAGCGCCTCTGGGCCCATTCGGAACGGAGACCTCCTTTCCGCGCATCAGCTGGACGAGGAAAGCCGTCAATTCCTTGTCGCCAGAATCGCCTTCGCCGCCAGCCAATTTCAGCTGCAGCGAGTTCACCTGCGCTACCAGAGCCTCGACGTTTTCGATGTCGCGCGTGATTTCCTGCAAAATTCATGAAATATGGAACTTTTTAAATTTATATACTCCATAATTCACAAAAAAAAAGTTATTTTGAAAAATGTTCCCAAGCCTCGCTACGCGGTTGCTCGGTGTATAATTAAATTACCGTTATTAATAACACAGGTACGATTTTGTTCTCTCCGCAAGGTAGTATCAAAAATAAACATCGCTCTCAACGCAGAAGAAAACATCGCCCATTAATGAATTGTCATGGGACTCGGAAAAGTCCGGAAGACCATCCGCCGTCCAAAGAAGCACACCATATCTATATACCAACCGCATTGCGTAACGGAACTCCTCTATCCGCGTCCATCCGAAAAAAAGGCCCAACGCATCAATCCCGCGCAGCTGTACAAAGAGAGGTAAACATCCCGCAAGAAAAAGAAAACACACCGCTCGCTCGCTCGGTGTATATTATACACAAACCTCGTAGATCTGAAGCTTCTGATTAATAGGCTTGCTGGCGAACTGCAGCCTATTGTGTATCTGCTGGACGACGTCCGGCAGGCTCGGCAGCGCGTCGACCTTCTGCTCGTGGAGCGTGACGAGGGCCGCGTGCGCCAGTACCGGGAGCAGTAGCTGTCCCACTTGCCCGAGGCGCTTCGAGCCGAGGTAGTGGAGGGCCTTCTCGGCCTCGCGGGTGTCGTCGAACAGCCGCTTCTGACGGTGGGCCGGCACGGGCCTGGCCGAGTCCCACGTGCTCGACCACGGATTGTTGGCGATCAGCATCCGAGCCGAGAGCCGGCCCGCCGTCTGACCCCACTCGTCCTGCTGTCCCTCTTCCTCCAGCCAGTCCCGCGGCGAATACCAGCGGATGAAGTCCTCCAGCTGGCCCGAGGGGTTCGCCGCCTGAGGCGCACACACACACATTTATGAGACACGCGGGCGTTTCGTTATTTCGTATTATTACAAGATGTATATTTTATGCGGGTCGTATGACGATACGAGAAAGCGCGCATACATTATGCATAGTTACGAATGATATTTTACGATCGTTTTACTCGACGTTTCATTAATTCGCGGCCGTACATAATACAGACGCGGACGGTATCTGTGTGTGTATGCGGCAATGATTACGCGCTCGTGAATATAGTCTCGCGTCAATCGAGCCGCGCGCGCGTATAGTCGCGGTTATTAAATTTCTTGTAAACCGCCAATTTATTCGGACTGTGTACGTTGTAATCATGCAATTAGAGTTAATAAAGCCGATTCTCAAGTGAATTATTGAGTTTTCCCGCGCGCGCTCGCGCTCGCTCTCTCAGTTCATTGACTAATTGCGCGCGGCGGCGGCCGCTGCATGCAGCTACCTAAGTACGCTGCATTGAAGTTTCAAAAGAGCCGAGGAAACCATTACGGAGGCGAAGGATTAAATAACAGCGTCAACGCTTATGCTGCTGCTGCTGCCGGGAGTCGGTATCGCTTACGCTTTACTGCGAGAGCTATGTCGCAGGAAGCGCCTGGGTATTGCCACGGCGCTGCGCAGCGCAGCGTGTTTTACGCGTCCAGCTGCCCGTAAAATTACGTGATTCTGTTATCTTTACAACATAAGTAAGTATATAGATGAGAGTTATTGCGACAATGAAAATTTTACAGCGGCACTTCGTTTTGTCCTCAATTTATTTGTTGCATAGAGTGAGAGAGGGAGAGAGAGAGCCGAGCGAGTCCTGCGCCTATGCTATATTCGCACCAAGCTCCAGTAGCTCTCGCCTCATCGTCCAAAGGTTATAAATATCGATAACGCGCAATAAGAAATTCTCCGGCTTCGCGAGGCTATATATACCGCGGCAACTGCCCCAGGAGAGTTGTTGCTCTATCCCGGAAGAGAGTGTTTATAGTTCTACATGCATCGCGCAGAGATAAGAAAGTTAAAGTTACGCAGCTGCGCGCGCGCGTATACACGAAGCTTCCCCCTTCATGTATACACTCGAGAAACAGCAGAATACAAGTGTACAGGCGCGCGTGTGTTTAAGTACACATCCGCATCTGTTTACCTTGAAAGATTCCATATCGGAGAGCAAGGATGCGCTCATGAGTCTCGCTCTCATCTCGGAGCCGGCCTTGTCGGTGCCCAGCTGCATCATCACCTGGGCGTCTTCCTCGAGCTGGTCCTCGGTCTTGGGCACGGGATCCTGGGTCACCGGCAGGTACAGCGGCTCGCCCGTCCCGACGAGCCTCAGCGAGGGATGCTTCGCCAGTCGACCCACCGGCCGATTCCACGGCGGATGCTGTCGCTCGTTCGCCTCCTCGTTCAGGCACTCGAAGAACTCGTCGTCCTCGGAGTCCCCTGTGCGTGCGGTGGTGCACGAGCGAGAAGAAAAAAAAATAATACAACGCGGATCTAGCGTCTGCTGCAGAGAGACGTAATTCATTCGCCACGCGAGATTTCCCATTTGGGTTTCCCGCCGGCGGAGTATAACGAGCTTTTATTTCGCTGCGTTCGCTATACAGTATCTCTCGTTACTTTTTAATTGGATAATCGTTGCGCCGCTGCCGCAACACACAGCGGCTCTGCATTATATACGCAGAGCATCGAGAGAGACGATCAAACAATCGCTCTGCGGCTATGGGCCGACGATGTGCAGTACTTACCACTACTTTCTCCGACGTCCATGCCGAGCTCGCGCTTCTCGTTCGCCTCCCTCGCCTTCTTCCGCGCGATGCAGCAGTTTATCATCTGCAACGAGTGTACATACACGTATGAATTAAAGTCACGCGGGTTACGAAACTCTCTCTCTCTCTCTCTCTCTCTCTATCTCTCTTCACGTCGCATAATTAGGCTGTACAGAGACGACGACGACGACGAGAGAGAGACAATCTCCGCGAGTGAGATCTATGTAGAGTCGAGCTGTGAAGGAGACAAAAGGCCGGGAGACGCGTGAAAACGTGAGAAATGGGACGATAAACTTTGCGCTGCGCGAAAACGCGCTCGGCGTAACGCGCACGCGAGCTCTACGTCAGCTCCTATCCTATATGTGCATACCGGCGAATCGCCCGAGAGAAGGATATGGCTGTGTATATGACGCGTTAATATATACGTGTGCGTTATATTATACCTGGAGTTTTTGGTGGAGCAGACAGGTGCGAACGCAGTCAGGGAAGCCGGGCCCGACTCTGTGGACAAATAGAAGAGATGCGGCGCGCGTTAGATTTAGTTGTAACCATCGAGATATACTCGAGGCGCCACTCTGTCAATATTTGAAAGAGCCGACTTTCTTTGATGGGTATATGTATAAATGTGCGCGTATATATATACACGTTTGACCCTGACGCGCCGCGCGCGCAAGAGAAAACAATTTTTTTTCTCGTCCGTTTCAGCCCGAAAGTCCCGTTGCGCTTCATTTGCATTTCACACGGTCTGCGTGCGTATTATACACAGTAGTGCTAAATTCTGACTGGTCACAGCGATGAGTGTATCCCGCACGCACGCAGCGGATGTTTCCGGCTTCGGAATCGATACTCGGCCTCCGCACTATCGGCTTTTGTGTCTCGTGTATACGTAAACTGCGGGTGCATGCGGAGAGCGCGCATAATACGCCGCGTATGTGCGGTATCGAATTTCTCCGACGATATACGGCCGCACAGGTAAGAAAAAAATGTCAATATATCGCTGCAGCGCTGCACACCTGCGCGCATGAAGTCATCATCATCGGAGTGTATCGGATTCGTCCGAAAACTAAACTGTCGCGCGTGCGTATAGGGGGGCTGGCGTGTGCGCATCCTTTCCGCGGTGCGCGTCTCCGCAAAGTCGCGAGCGAGAGAAAAAAAAGAGAGCAACCCAACCCCCTCGAGGTGTATACACACACACGGACACACACCATCAGGCGGCCGGTCCTCCCGAATAACGTGTCACGGAGAGTGAAGAGCCAAACCCGTTCCCTCTCTCTCTGTCACACGCACGGACTCCGGTCCGGTCTTTCGCTCGGAGCGCCCGGTCCGTGTGTGTTTATAATACACCGGTATGCTCGCGCAGGTGTGTGTACACGCATGGACACACAGCTGTACGCGGGCATCGCACATGCACACGAGCTTATAACCGTGTCACTAGTGCGGCTAGCGGTGCAGCGCGAGCGACGAGCCGTGCGCGCGCTGCGCCGGCCCTTGATTTATATTTTTTCGCAGCCGGTAAACGAGTTTCCAGCCTTCGCGAGCGCGTATGCGTATGCGCGTACCCGCTTTCGTTGTATTACGTATACATGTGTTTTCTGCCGATGACCCAATATAACGAGAGAGGAAGAGAGGGGCCTCTCGCGAGATGTATACACGCGATGTAATACACCGCAGAGCCGCTGCAACTGCGAAGCGATCATCGGTATTGTGCATGACTTTTGCGCTCTTCCATCCGCATCAGGGTAAATTCATCCGTGTTTACGAGTACGTACGTACACACTCGCCGGCCACCTGACAATCGCGCGTATGTATAGCGTTATATACCGCGCGCGCGCGCGCGACTCAAGAGAAGCGAGAGAGAGAGAGAGCAACAGGTGGCCGATGACCTCACCGTATACATCGCACAGCTGAGAGCCCCTGCGACGAGTATACTTGTATACCAGGCAGAGCGAGAGAGCCGTATGCGCGCCTATTTTGGATTTTCTTTTCTCTCTCCATCACACATTCTACTTATATATTATATCCCCGAGACCATTCGATAGAGAGCATAGAACGCCGCGCGGTATATCTATATAATGAGCGACTGTACAGCTTCGTGTGTATAGAAGCATAAGGGCCGACCATAGAGAGACAAGAAGAACAGGTTCTCCCTCTCTCTCTCTCTCTCTCTCTCGGCTCTTCCTATTTGTGCATCAACGCGCGCGCATTCCATACCCAAAGGCGCATCGACAAATTGAAAAAGGGGTGCAAGCGCGTACGAGATGAGAGGCGATGACTCCAAACTCGTTAAGACTCTCTCTCTCTCTCGCTCTTTCCGTACAACACATAAGTAAAAGCCGTGCACGCGGCGAACACGGAGAGGTGCTAGCTCTCTCGTGTATATAGACGAGGAGTCGGCGGCGCCGCGCCGCGTACAATACACCGCGCGCGAACGCCCGAAGCCCGCGCGCGCGGTGGAGGTGGCAGAGCGCGCGGAGAGTCGCGCTCTCGTAGTAGTATACGAGTCTCGCGGGAGAGGGAGGGAAGGGAAGCCGCGCGCGCGAGAGAGACAGAGAGAGACGGACAGGATTCCTTCGACGGCGCGATGGCGAGCGCGGCCAGTTAGATGCCTACAGTCGGCCCTAAGACGCGGAGTGCGCTGCATAGCGAGTACAAGCCGAGAGTTCCTCTCCGAGCTCCCCTATTATTGTAAGTTACATATTCGCTCTCCGCGCGAGAGAGAGCCGCTCCGGTATATACGGCTTGTGTGTAAAATACAGCTTGCGAGCGCGAGGCCGACCGGTGTGTCTGTATATATATACCGCACACGCGCGGGGTTTCCTTTTCCTCTTTATTATTTTCCGTGCGCCGCTTTTCGGCACTGCGCAATTTTGCGGCGGTCGAGTGGAAGTCGGGAAATTCAGTGCCCCCGCCGCGCCACCGAGATACCGAGTCATGCCGGAGTTCTAGTGCCAGACGAATATATACGTACACGTATTATAGAGAAACGAAAGGACCTCGAGGACAGACGAAAATGCAGTGCGACGAGAGGAGGAATGGCTGATCGGCGCGAGGGAGCGTGACACACAGGCACGAGGGTGCGCGATATATCAAAAGATTGTGAGAAGAGACAAAATAGCTGCGGGCGAAGAGGAGATGGCGATCGGTACGATCACCGGCATCCAAATCATGACGAGTGAGTATTGTAACAAGCTGCGCACCGCATACGTCAGCCCGATGCGGTGCAACGCGCTTCTGTCGCGCATCGTCGTCGAGACGACGAATATTGCTCTCTCTCTCTCTCTCTCTCTCTCGCTGCAGCGATACACGTATTGCATATAGATATATATATATATATATATAGACTAGAGATGGGAAGCGTCGTGGGGTGAACGGCCTCCGCGATATAATGCACGCTCTATACGTATGTATACTGCACACGGTGCACACCTATGTATATGTATAAGAGTATAAGTGCGCCCCTATACCCATACATACTTGCATAGGCGCACGTATACGCTATTTCTTATACGCGCACGGATGGTACCGCGGTGTACAGAGTGTATACACCTATGCGCGCACACGTACATGTACACGCCTATAAATAGCGGAGGAGCTGCCGCGACGGCCGACCTTGAACCAAGCCATGGTCAACGCCGACGACGCTGCACAGCCGAGCGCGTCGTCTATACTTACGTATATATATACTGCACACCGGGGGGAGATCGGTTATAAGTAGATCTTCTTTTGCTCGCGAGAGAGAGAGAGAGCAGAGCGAGACCGGTGATGCGTGTATTATACCCGTGGCGATCGGGGCGCTGCATTTTGCTCGTCGCGATGAAAATTCATGTATACCGGCTATACGTATGTATAATGCGCCGTTTAGCGATGATGATGATCGTCGTCGTTGGCCGCTGCTGCCGCTGTTGTTGCTCATCATCATCGTGTCGTCCCGGTCATTAGTATAGGCGAACCGATTTTTTTTCTCTCTCTCTCTTGCTCGTTTTTTCCCCCTTGCAGAATATAACTGGTTCTCGCGGTGTACCCGCGAGAGTGGACCACTTCCCGCACACAATCGCAAAGTCATATAACGCGCTCGCTCGCGCGCTCGGGGAGTGTAATTTTGATGTCAAGACGGTACGCGTATAGATGCGTTTTAAGACCGTGATTCTCTCTTTTTTCTCTCTCGCCATCTCCGTCTTTTGGCAGACTGTATGACTCGAGCTCGTATATTCTCATTATTTCTGTAGAGTAATAGATATATATAACGCACTCGCGCAAGAGAGAGAGAAAGAGACTAATTCACAGTCTCTCATCGCTGCGCTAGAAGCGCATCGCGCAGTCTATACCCACCGGCTGCGGCCGCAGCTTTTTTTTTCTCTATATATGCCGGTCTCGTCCGCGAACGCGCTTCCCTCTCGCGCGCGCTGCATTTACAAGCTTCTTTTCTTAGTATAGTCGTCCAACAGAAAAGAAGGCGTAGCAGAGAATTCCTCGGCCCCGCTGCTGCAAGTGGTTTACGGTATGCTAGGAACGCTATTCAAATACCCGACTATAAACGCACCGCCTCTGCGCCGAAGAGTATTATAACGTAGGACGGCTATAGAGAGAGAGCGAGAGCCGCGCGGTTCTCCGCGCGCATCGAGTCGCGGATCGGGGGAGGAAGGAAAAAGAAGAGGAGAGAAAAAAAAAGCGAGCGCGCGCCGGTGTGTTCGCGAAGCGCGAGCTATATACCTTGCACTTTTTCCTCCGATGCGCTCCTCTTCTCTATATATACTATTGTAGTGTTACGGCTGTATAATACGGGAGCGCGCAATGTGGAAAGAAAGCATTAATTGTCCGACGCGCGCTCTGCGCACCTGTATGCGCGTACAACTCCTTCGAGTATGCATACATATATATATAAAGATTTCATTGTATAATAACTTCCGTAAAGGCACAATGAGAGTAATCTTCATTGTCATTGCTTCCCATGACTCGATTCTTTGGAACTTGAAGAACCGAGAGAAGCAATAGACGCGTGCAATACTATACACTGTATACAGACAGTCGGCGCGCACGGCTTGAATTAATAATATGTACTACTGTAGGCTTTAATTTCCACTGTTCTTTAGACACACCACACACGCGTTATTCACTTGATATTTAACTTTCTCCCCGAGGAATTCACAAATTATTGTTACCGAATTTTATTTACTCAAACTTTTTTCATCCTCCGGGTTGCGCTTATTATAGCATCTTATCCGCGCTCCATCTCGAGTCGCGAGAAGGTCTTAAATCGCTGTTGGGCGCTCTAAACGCTTGTAATTCACGTATAAACATAGACGTCGCCGTTAGAGCCGCAAACTAATGCCAAATATCCCCGGGATTCCACGCGACGACATTCGGTAAATTCAAAAAAGATTTTAATCTCGATCGTGTGTGTGTGTCTGTATATGTGTGTGCGAGCTCTCGGCTCTTCCAATCGCGAAATCGCACAGGAGAGTCGGGAGCCGAGAGCCCGAGAGGCTATAACCTACATTCGTCGCCGAGCGAGTCGCAAGGTATATAAAGTATATACGAGGTGCGCGCCGACGAGTTTGCAGCCGAGGAATTCTCATTTCCGGAAAGCCCGGGACTTCCGCCAGCTGCGCGCCGGGAAAATTACCGATCGAGCCGCCCTTTCGGAAATCGTCGGGCGGTATAAGCGTGCGAGCGAGGCGAGCGTTTCTTTTCTTTTTTTTCTATGCAAAGCTCGCCTCATCGCTCGCTTCCTTCTTCTGCGTTTTTTTTTCTCTCAACTTTGTGTACAGCGCGCGCGGCAAAGCGTAATCGCGCAAATTGTTCGCCGCACGCTAGCGCGTGTTTACGTAAGGAAAATCGGCATTTCACCCGAGAAAGATGCGCGAGAGAGGAGACTCGTATAGCTGCACGGGAGATGTTGAAGGGATAAATTAATAAGATGAGCCGAGTATATGCACATGCACACGCGATATGTTTGACTTTTAGAAAGAACGAGAAAGTCTTAAGTGATTTATAAATCACATATAGAAGGCATATTATATGTACGCGCGTGTGTGTGTATATACACGCGCGGGTCTCGGTGTATTTAGCAAGCCGAGTGAGGTTGCTTTCCATTGTGTCTCTTGCGGATTCTTGCGTCTCTGTTTCTCTCATGAAATAACAAGCACACGCGCGTAACGCAATCTGTTCCGAGTCTGACTCTTCTCGAATTTCTCCACTTATATACAATATACATATAACGTAGTATATACATACAGCTACGCGTATAAGCAGGTTATAAAGGATAGTCGCACGTCGAATTAAGAAAAAACCACGAAGGTGCGCGCAGCGAGCTCGGAGTATATACCGTCGAAAAACGTCGCGCGCGGCTCGCGCGCGATCAAACGCGGGGAATGTGTGTCGCAACGGGCCGTGATACAGCCGATGACGTGCATTACACGCCTTTCTCAAGCTGCCGCGCGGCTTTGCGTATACAATATACATACATGTATATATTCACATGTACATGCGACTCGCGCATAATATAGCCGTGGAATTGCAAAAGCGCATCTAGACTCGTTAGTCCCCGGCGACGCGTATGTATATTGTATATCCTATATTTCCTCCGGTATTTGCCTGGTCTCTCCACTCGCCTATAATGCATGTATAATACCGTATTGTGCATTCCGCGCGAAAAACCCGATCAAGCGCATAAGTATGTGCGTGCGCGCGCGCCGCGCTTTACGCGCGCACTCGCAACCCAAAGCGACATGCGCTCGCAATTGCATCAGCGAAATTAAAGGTATAGACCATTCCGTAAACGTATATACGTGCACACCGCACACAGAGCCCCGGCGGTTAGCGTCCCTACACGTATACGTATATACAGTATACACGCTGTGCAAACGGGCAAAGTATGCTCAGCGACAAAACGAGCCATTCCGGCAAACCATTGCCGGGTTTGTGTACCTACACTCCGTATACACGCACAGGTAGACCGGGAGAGCCGTGTGCACAGGCTCAGCGGACCAAGCGCGAGAGGGCTGAGATAGACGCGCGCGTTGCGCCATGCGGGAGAGCCTAATCACCTGCGTAATTCCATTGAGGCTCGCTCGCCGGCGCGCTTGTTATTCGCCGGGGAGAGGAGGAACAATCGAATATCCAACTCGACGCTCGCGAATTAATCGAACGGTGGAGATCGAACGGTAGAGAGAGAAAGAGAGAGAGATAATGCTTCTGGCGTGACGAGCGGGCCCAGGGAAAATTGTTTTCACGAAAAATAAGTGTACACGCGGCCGCAGCGCGGAATCACTGCGCGCGCCTCTTTTGCCTCTTTTGCTGCCGCCGCTGCTGCTGCTGCTGCTGCTGCAGACGAGTTTTAACCGCGAGCAAAGTGAATGCCGTCAGCGGCGTCTCTCTCTCTCTCTCTCGCTCTCTGCGTTGAAAAATACTAACGGTAATACTTTCCCGGCCGCCGAAGACGCGACTCGCCTCGTCCGAAAACGAGTTTTTGCGCTCTCTGCCATGCGGAGCGAGCGATCATCGACGAAATTCGCGCGCGCCCGTGTGACTCCCCATTGTGCGTGTCGAGAGAGCTGCTCGCGCGAAGGAAAAAGATAGCGAGAGAACTTTGGAGAAACGTTTATTTTTTTTTTCTTTTTTTTCTGTAGCGGCAACAGCAGCGCTTTTCGGGCTGCACAATAAAACAGGAGGCCTAACTCGTCGTCGAGTTTTCTCACACACAGCCGGAAAATTAGCATATTCCGCGAGAGCATATAACGCAGTGGCGCGCGCGCGCGCGCGCTGACACAATGCGAAAATCGCGCTAATGCTCGTCTGTATAGCTATATAAATGGCGCGCTTTTCGTTCGCCTCGATTTTTCCCACGAGAGAGCTCCGCGCGCACTAAACTCCGCGTATATATATATAGCATGTATAATGTACGAGTGTGTGGCGTATGACGAAAATTGGAAAACAGCGATTGGCAGCCGTTGAGAAGCACAGTTGCCTATATGCGATCGTTTAGGAATGTGAATACACACGCGATCGCGAGCGCGCGCGGTACGTGAATATTCATGAGGATTTTTTTCTTCTCCTCTCTGAGCGCGCCGCAGCAGCAGCAGCGGCCCGACCGATTTATTATATTTTGTGTATACACGTCGAATCATTACCGTCGGGATAGTGCGTAACGCGGTTTACGGTCGGAAAACACTTTTCGGATTATGAATGAAAATTGGCTCTCAGAGCTGTGAAAAGTTAATGTCTCTAGCCCGCGGCGGAATAGAGCCGTATTCATGTATATAAACTCCTTGACGTACGCGGGCGCGATGTTTGAATATTTACAATTCATCAAGAGCGTGTAGCTCCCGTATATATACTATCCGAGGAATAAAAAAAAATGCTCAACGCTGTGTTATAGGTATATAATATGCAGAGAGAGAAAGAGACAGGTATGTAATACACACACACACACACGCGTACCTTTCACCTTGCCTCTCTGTGTGTTCGAATTTTGCAAACGGCCAATAATGAAACCGCTCGCGCGCCGCGTTAAAGGTGCACCGGGCGGTGTGTTCTCCTCGTAAACACCGGTTTCCGCCGTTTATATATAAATATAGAAATACACACGGTGCGCAATTGCAAAGAGAACTTTGCTGTAGTCGGTGCAGTTCGTTTTTTTTTTATCTGCGCCACACCGAGCAAGATATATACAGGATTACACGATATATATCTACAGTATATATACACCTAATCATATGCGCTTAGAGTACATAGACAATTTCGGTTATGTGTATGCGCGCGGCAGGTGCGCAATTTCGCGGCGCGGTGTATTTTCTTTTTCGAGAAAACGGAATTTCGACAGAGAGGGAAGTGTATATAAAAATGATTAACGGAAACGGAGAGTTATGCGAGTTCTTGGGAAACATTTGTTTAGACCCCCGGTTGGGCGCCGCGTGCGCTCGATGATAAAAGACAAGTATAGCGGCCCGCGTGTATATATATATACAGGAACGGAGCTGCTGCTGCTGCTGCTGCTGCTGCCGCACGAGCGAGGGGGATACAATAAACTCGATTTTAACGTCTCTCCGCAACGTTCCGCGAAAGAAACGTCGCGTCCCGTTCGCGCGCGCGCGCGAGAACGAGAGAGAAAGATAGATCTATCGCCTTTGCACAATCTAGTTTCGCCGCCGCTGCCGCCGAGCGGTTTCCCAACGATCAATAATAATTCCCCGCAATCTTCAGCTTTTACCTTAACAAGCCTCCCGATTCGTCCGCCGAATTCGCGGAAAAAACATTCTCTCGCGTCGATCGCCGTGTCCCTCTCGTGCGCGCGCCTGCCGATGCAGACGTCGCTCTGCGCGTGTCTCTCTCTCTCTCTCTCTCTGTCTCAGCTGTCTCTCGAAATCGATGACTAATCGCTATTATAAAAGCAGGCGAAAAGAAAAACGGAATCGCGCGCCGTCGAGAGAGCTCTCTTTAAATCGGCGTCAGCTGCGTGCATCGTGCCTTGACGCTCCACTTCATATAGCTCTCGCTCGCGCTACGCGCACTTCTCGCGCGCCTGCTATACACGCCTCGGGAGAGAAAGAGAGGAGACACATAGACAATGAGTCCTCGCCTCCTCGTCGGGGGAGGAGATAGTGAGCGAGAGAGAGAGAAGGAACGCGTTTCGGAAGAAAGCGAGCGCTACTCGAGCGCGATGGCCTGGAAAGCTCTCAAATTAATAATATGCAAACGATACGGCCGGTGCGGCAAAACTGCGTCGGACACGAGTGCGGAGGAGGAAGAGGAGGAGGTGTCGCCCCGCGGGAATATCCTAAAACTCGAGAGATTTCCTCTGTCGCTACTCTCTCGGGAGGCCTCGATGTGACGGATGCTGCCGATCGCTCGAGCCCGATTATTATTCCGGTTTCCTCGGATTTTTGCGGCGACGCGCGCAGCCCGTATATAAACATACACGTCTTACACGACGTCGTGGATGTGGAAGCGAGAGAGAAGGCCGAGATCGGCCCCGCTTCTAATTGGCTCGTCGTGCCGAGTCAAGCGCTAAATTCCCAGCCTAGGAGCCGCGCGATGGAATTCAAGTATCGAGGAGAGGATCGCGCGCAGCTTATATACTCTATAGCCGATATAAACTCGTGCGTAAAAAGAGATCGAAGCCGAGGCGCTGCCGCTGCATGCTACTCGGCTCTCTCTAACTCGCTCGCGAGCACAGGAAAGTAGATCTCTTCATTTTTATGAATAAGAATGCTCGATATATCGGCTATTTGAATTTCGATCTCTCGTGTCCGTGCAGCAGCAGCAGCAGCAGCGGCGGCGGCGACTACACGCTATATACGCGGCATCAGCAGGGAAAACGGCGCGACCGAAAAGACGATGCATAAAACTCGTTTGCCGCGCGCGCGACCTATTTGCTTTTTAGAAATAAATTTCAAAGAACATCGAGCGCTATCAGTGTATACACACACGCGCGACGACAAAAAAAGGAGCAGCGCGTGCAATATTATACCTGTACGTATATAGATGCAAAACGTACATAGGATATACGTGAGAAGCTCGAAGATATCCGCACCGGGACGATTTAATATATATATACATATAGCGAAGAGGAAACTCCGAGAGAGGCGAAACCGCGCGGCGCGCGCTCTCGAATCACCGCCGGCGGTGTACACAATATATAATCGAAGTCATCAATGAGTAATATAACAGGATTTATATATCCTCTCGGCGAGTCGCCTGTCTCGCGACAATATAACCCGTTACGGCAAATCGCCGGTTATATACATTCATATACATACACTTACACACAGCTTAGGGAGAGAAGGCGAGGCGCGCCATGCGTTACTGCACATACACATACAAGAAGAGAGCGACTCTCCGTTCTTCGGACTCTCTCCACCACCAGCAGTACTACTACTACGGCTCTACATAGCGCGCATATGCAAAAGACTATACGAGGCGCGAATTCCGTATTCTTTGCGTCGTCCACTGCGAAGCTGTTAAAGCCGCCTTGGCGGGCTTGTTTCGCCGCGAGATAAAGTGCCGTAATGCTCGGGGCGCTAATGAAGCAGTAAATCAATAATTCCCATCGCTTACAGGATTCGCGCAATTTGTTTTTCCTGCGTCCTCGTCCTCGTCGTCGCGTGCACTATCTCTCTCTCCCCTCTGAATATTCCTTGCGCGCCCAGTATTTACGCGCCGCGACAAAAAGCCCGCGTTTATAATAGCCGTTGCCGCAACGAGCACAGTGCGCGCAGTGCTCAGAAGAACGTAATACGGTAGCGCACGGCGGCGGTGGCGGCGGCGCAGCTTTATCGCCGATCCGCGCTGTAAGCGATTTCCGACTGTTATACTTTGTAATACACGCGCGCGAGGAGAGACGAGAGGGCTTATTACCTAACTTTGCGCGGAGCTGCATCGTGCGCGCGCGGGTAAGTATCCCGTGACCGATCTGGAATATCTTCGGATTGAATCGCGTGGTGTACGCAGTTGCCGCGTGGTCTCTCTCTCTCTCTCTAAACCTCTCGATCGCTCTATATCTATAATGTGTATTGCAGATAATGCATATACGCAGGAGCGTACTTTACGGGCTCCTATAATTGGCGGGTAATTAACGCCCCTTTAATTTTCACGTTGTATGGAGCCACTTCCGTCGTCTTTTTTCCCTTCGACTCTCGCTTGGATGTATAGAAGAGAGCACTTTCGCCTTTTTCCTGTCGCGCAAGCCGGCCCCCTCCCGAAATCTCTGCCCGAGTTCTGGCAAGAGTATAATAAAGAACAACGAGAGGCACACAGTGGAATTGCGGGAGAGTTTCTGGGAGATGGGCTATCTTTCAGTTTTTTTCCCCATAGGCTGAACAGACTACCGAGCTGCTGCTTTCCCGCTGCTGCCTGCTGCTGCTGCTGCTGCTTACTGCTGCCGCCGTATGAATGGTGTGAAAGAAATTTATATAACAACGAGCAGCTCTCGATTCCCACACGCATCGCCGGAAAAAGTTCTCTTTTCCTATTTAGACTTGCGTAGCTATGATATATAAGTATACAGTGTGGCGTGCGCATGATATATATAACGCATCAGCGACGCGACGAGAGGACGTAACGACGATCGAGCTCCGAACTTTCGAAGAGACGCTCTTTTTGGCTTACGAAGTGTTGACAGTACAGCGCGTCACGTTTTTTATTTTTATGTTGCGAGAGCTTTAATAAATGCGCGCGTTGCGCGTGCAGCAGTTCAGCGTCAAGGTCTTTGAACTATGGTTGGGAGAGTGTGTGCGGCTTTATTTAAATGAAACTTTTTTAAAATTGTAAGTTTCGTTCCGAGCTTTGCATTGAATGTGCGGGGAATTAGCATTGAATGAACTTAATATAGAGCATATTTCGGAGGGACGAGAATAGTCAATTTATTTCGGACGCGAGGGGGGGGGGGGAGGGGGCTGGGGGTCCGGGTTGAGTTAACAAATCGTTTGCATCTCGTATCTCACGGTGCGGTATTACAAAACACACGCGATGGACGATGGACGGTTTACGTAGTCCATAGCGAGAATTATCGGTAATAATCGTTGTAAGCCACTGTTGAATAATCGAATAGCTTAGTATATCGTGGCGCGCGGGCTCTCTCGCATATTGAGAAACGAGGAAAAACAAATGCAACTCTCCGCACTGGCGAAACATTCATTATTTTTTCAATTATGCTTAATGCCGATTCCGAATGATCATCACGTAATAAACGAGAGATTCGAATAGTCGATATCTCTCCGCGGACTTACATGTTATAGCCGCGGCGGTGATTATATTATATATATACGAGCGCGGTGAGCCTCGAGAAAAGAATTTTATGTATACACGACGCGCAGCACAGAGAACCATTAAACTTATTTTCCAAACTTTCTACGCAAAAAGCGTCTATCAGAAACCGGTCTCTCTCTCTCTCTTTCGAGGCGCGAGAATCGAAACTATAATAAAAAAAACTCTCTCGAAACCGGCAGTATAAACCCATCACCAATCAGTGCGAGCGCGCGAACGACGAAACGAAAAAAAAATCTCGCCCGTATATATAAATTGTAAATCGAGCGCTATGAAAAATTCATGTCCCTCTTTCTCTCTTTCTCTCCTTCGGAAAGCTGCGCATACACACACACACACACACGCACACACACACACACACACACACACACAAATATATATATAAATAAAATACACGTGCGCAGCGCTGTGCAGAGCGGCAGTGCGCACAGCAGCCGAGTAGTGCACCATGAGAGGTATACAGGGAGAGCGAGAGAGAGAAACTGTTAATTAGGCCAAACCTAATAAGACTAGGTAAATAGTCGTGTGCGCTCGCAACCTGCGTTCGCTCTACAACGGGGCTAATGCGCTCGGCGATCCGCAGCCTCTCGTTTTCTTCCGACTATATATCCTAGTCTCTTGTATATGTACATATATACATAGGTATACATATCACGAGCGAATTTTCGCAAATATATATATACACGCGCAGCGAGCGTGCGTATGCACACACACACACACATATATATACACACGCCGCGCTTAGGCTGCGCACAGACATGCATTGGCATAAATTTAACTTCTCATTAACCTTCTTTCGACGTATACATATACAATATACATATACATATACACGCACGACTCTCGTGGGTCCCGCGCGATTCTTCAAAGACAATTCGAATTGTGTTCGCTCCTGTGTGTGTGCATCGTAAACTTATGCGATTACCCCGGTGTACCGGTTTTTCTTTTTCGTAACAGCTTACGAGAGGTTTGCGCAGTTTGGATATTTAGCCTCGAGCAAAAAAATCAACAACAGAGAGAGAGAGAGAGAGAGAGAGAGAGAGAGAGAGAGAGAGAGAGAGAGAGAGAGAGAGAGCCAAGCGCGCGTTCGCACACGTAACCGTCGCAAATTTTCAGGGATCGATTATCCGCGCACTATGGCGCATATAGCACATGTGTATATATTTACCGAGAGCTATTAGAGGAAGTTTCTCAAATCACTGCTGCTGCTGCAGCGCACCGCGAGTTAAGGGCTGGGACAACTAAACGACGTGTATATATTCTCGCGTTGTGTCAAAACAAAAGTGCACGTGTATACGTACACACGTATATAGATATATATATAACCAGGGGGTTCAGCTGCATCGGCACTGCCAATGTCTTTTGTATATACAAGGCGAGACAAGCCAAAGGAAGCCGCTGACTGTCTTTATACAGATATATGTATATACGTAGACACGTAGAGAGAGAGACACACAGGTATATAATATGAAAGTGAAAGGCTGGAATTCCTCCCAGACGCTGCACATGTATAGCTCTCGGTGTGTTCCGCGGGAACACGTGCGCGCATACCATCCACTTAGGAGCGAACTGCGGGAGAACACGGGGCTAGAGCTGATTTCTCACTGATTGCGCCCGATTTCCAAATGACTCTATGCGTCGTGCGGGATTTCTCTCTCTCTCTCTCTCTCTCTCTCTCTCTCGCCACTGTGTGTATACTCTATAGGCGCTGCAGTTTCTAGGCTAGTTAGGCGACTTTGCGGCTTAGTGACTTCCCTCCCCCCCCCCACCCCGCCACTGCAATACGGAACGCACCTTTCACGCTTCACTTGCTATGTGTATTATAAGTAAACTGCGTAATCTTCGTTTTTTCGACAGGCTCCGCTCGCGCGCCTGCTTATTATATTCTTGTTATTCTTCTGCTCTGCTGCGGCCGCTTCTTCTTCTTCTCCGCGGCGAGAAACGCATGGAAAATCGCAAATCTCTGCGCGCTTCGTTTTTCCGTGCGTGCAATTTTGCCATCGACTCGTCGTCTCGGAAGCTGGATATCTGCGGCCGGCGTATCACCGCGGCGGGATAATAATACGGGATAGGAGGAGAAACGAGGGCTGTGTATCCGCGAAAGTCGTGTAAAACGCCGGCGCAAAATCGTTGCGTATAGCCGTGCTGTACGAGCAGGATGAAACTTTTATTAGTGCGTGCAGATGCGCGCGGCGCGCGATTTCTTAACTAAGTGCCCCGCGCGCGTCTCGCGAGACGCGCGCCGAGCAGCAGAAGGCGCTAATGGGCAAAGTGCCCGCGTTGGCAAGTGTTCCGCGTCAGGTTCTTCAATCTGCACGACTGGTTTCCTACGTTTATGCGCGCACACACATACACACGTGTATATCAAGGCGACTCGCACTAATTGTCAATATTATTGTTTGCTCGATCCTTACGCCTCGCCTTTAAGTACAGATGATGGAGGAAACTTTTTCTATTACTTTTTAACCCAGAGTCTTCTTCCCTGTACTCTTGCGGAGAACTTCATTACGAAGTTATAATACACCGTGGAGAGAGAGAGAGAGAGAGAGAGAATAATTGTTTTGTTTTTCCTTGATTATATTATATACTTGTATTACTGTAGACGTGAATCGTGTACTTTCACTCTGAACTTTGCACGGAGGGTAAATGCTCCTGGGTAATAAGCCGGCAATTACGCCGGTTGTATATGTCACTTAAAAGCTTGGATATGAGATGTAGATAGTATCTGGAAGTTATGTAGGGTGTGACAAAATAGCTCACTTTAGAGGAGCTCTAAGCGCATTACACTTTAATACGTGTACTAATACACGCGTAATTTGGAGTAAACGATTGAACATGCTTATATATTTTTAAATAAGACTGGATTTTTTATTTTTTCAATCGAACGTATACTGATTTTTCTCAAGCATCGGCGTTAACATCATCGATCCCACACGAAGTCAATGCAATTAACAATCGATTGTTCTCCTTCGCAGGAGCAGCGAGCCTGGTTCTCCTGACTGTGCTCGTCGGAACGACTTCCGCGATCTCGCCCTGTCCGTGGTCCAGTCAGGCCGAGCTGGAGAGCCCTTGCACGTGCGACTACAATCTCGCCCGCGAATTGAGCGTCCAGTGCGACGGAGCGGACTTTGGTCAGCTGCTCGCCGGGCTCCGGCGATTCGCTTCTGGGCAAGCGCGGGTCGATCTGCTCTACGTCAACAACAGCACGATCGGCCTATTGCGCAACAATTCCTTCGCTGGCTTTCGGGTGGTCAACCTCCAGCTCAGCGGCTGTAAGATCAAGGGCCTCGAGCCCGGAGCCTTGAACGGCCAGGAGAACAGCCTGAAGAGTCTGAACCTGAGGGACAACGAGCTCCAAGATGTACCCAAGGAGGCCATGGCGCACCTGAAGAACCTAACCGTGCTGGACCTGTCCAGAAACAAGATCGTCCGGGTACCGGAACACGTTTTCGCCGGGCACAAGCTGGTCACTCTGAAAATCGCCGGTAACAGCGAGTTGGCTCTGGAACCCGCGAGTTTTCGAGGACTGGAGGCTAGCCTGAAGAACCTGAACCTGATGGGTACCAGGCAACGAAGACTCCCGGAAGCTCTGAGAGGACTCGGCGCTCTGGCTTTCCTCGACCTGTCCCAGAACAGCATCCGAGAGCTGGGCGGCTCCTCGGGATTTCAGGGACTCAACGCGCTGACGGGCCTGAACCTGGAGAGAAACCTAATCCAGGCGATCGGACCCGACGCCTTCGCCGGCGTCAGCACGACTCTCAGTTCCCTGAGTCTGCTCAACAATCTGATCCCCGAATTTCCCACCAGCGCGATCGCTAGTCTACGCGGACTCAAGGTTTGTTGACCCCGATAATACGTAATTTCCTATATACATACACGTGTATATGTATACACACCGCACGAGCGCGCGCAGTGCATCATATACGAGCAATCAATTCCTCTCTCGAGCAATTTCCCTGATTGCATATTTTTCTCTCATGAGCCTTGCGTAATATCGCCGATGCAGGAATTTTCCCAACGCGAGAGCAGAGCAGGAGCCGGGCTGACTTGCACCAGCTGATATACATCTTAGAATGGGAGAACGACCATACAGGCGTCATCGCCGCGTGCAAATCTTATACACGCGACTTTTACTCAATGATCATTTTCACCGCGCGCGGGAGCTCGACCCCGAGAGCCAAGGACACGCCGTTCTCGCATTTTCAGCAATTTTCCAATCAGCACCACTGCAGTGCGCACGCTCACAACGACACCCGTCACTCTTTCTCTCTCTCTCTCTTTCTCTTTTCTTTCTCCTTTGCGCCAACGCACCGCCGTACGTGTAGTGCAGCGCAAAAACCAGTAGGCGACGCGACACCATCAGATCGCAGACAGTTTTATTGTACTGCACAGACACATGCTACATCAGCGCACACTGCGCTCGCGTGGAAAGAAGAGATTTCTTTACGATCAGCCGGCGCGCGCATTGTTTCATCACGGATTCTCTCAGGAATCCTCTCTCACGCGCGCGCGCACATACTTTTGCAACGCGCGCGATACACATCCCGTGCACGCTTTTTTTTGTATGCCGCGTATCATATACGTATACGCACACGCGGCCGAAAAATATGACGCTCGCGTTTCTACACTGCACGATCTGATTATTCGGAAAATTGAATCTCCGGAACCCTTTTTTGCGCACTCGCTGAGGCGAGAGAAAGTATATATTGCGTTTTGCCGCTCGCGCGCGAGAGGTGAAAATTCTCGCGATTGCACTCGCGTACTTATACGCACGACCGAGATCTCTAATTAACGAAATCAGCAACACGCGCCGCGTTTATATACGTATACCCGCACAGACACACATAGCATACTGCACCTTGCATAATTGGATCGTTCGTTTCGCACGTGCGACTATATACATATATACGCGTAACGCAGGTGCTGGACATCGGTTTCAACTTGATGACCGAGCTACCGGTTCGCGCCTTCGAAGGCAACCCGTCCATCACCCTCCTGGCCATCGACGGGAACCCGCTGTCGACCGTACCCGAGGAGGCCTTCCGCGGGCTCAACGGCACGCTGCGCGGCCTGAGCTTGGGCGGCCGGTTCCTCGTCTGCGACTGCAAGCTCCGCTGGATCGTCGAGTGGATTCGCAGCCGCGATCTCCAGGTCACCAGTCGCGAGAGCAAGCCGCAATTCTGCGGCAGCCCGCAACGTTTGCAGGACAGAAATTTCTACTCCATCAAGCCCGAGGGTCAGTTCTTTCTTGCTTTTTTTTCTTCTATTTTTAGAGAGAAAATTCTTCTCTTTTTTTTAAATATAAGAATAAGTGATAGTTAATGAGCCGCGCTGAGTTTCTTGCACAATGAGTCCGTGTAAAAGAGAGAAAGCCGGCGCGACGACGACGACGACTTGTGTGTTTTCGGCTTGATTTACAATGACTTGCGGTGGTGCGTATAGTATATATATAATATATATACGAGGCGGACGATTAACGTGTATTTTTAGAGCCTTAATCGAAAAGTGACTTCATCGACCTGTCTCGACAGTCGACATCGCGGCATCGCTATTTATCCTTGAAAAGATTGTACAGAAAATTTATTCAGACATGGAATTCCGCGGCGCAATAATATATGTATTCACGCTTGTTTACGAATTGCCCGCCAACATAGAGATGAGCTGCGAGCGTCAAGCACCGGAGATAATTGGCGTCGGCACGGTCGAGAGCGTCGAACCGACCGGTGCCATACTGGATGCTCTGGAGCACCCCCAGCAGCCCCTGGTACCTCACCACCCGAGCTCGACGACCGTCAACCCCAGCATCGTCAGCTCGACCTCCAGGTCCACGGGCAACTACGAGACCAGCACGAGTTCGAGCATCACGAGCAGCGTGGCCACCCACACGCCGACCACCCTCGCTCAGCCGAGCAGCAGCAGCAGCAGCAGCACCAGGAGGCCGGTCAACAACGTCTACGTGACCCGCACGAGTATCGCGCCGCGGCCACCCCTGGTCCTCGGCTCGCCTTACAAGAGCAAATCCTCCGATCGCGACATCGTCCTGAAGGAGGTGCTCCGACAGGACAGCAGCGTCATCATCAGGTGGGACAGCGGACCTGCCGCTCTCGGATTCCGTATCGTCTACAGGGTCTTCGGCGACGCGAACTTCAAAAGCGCGCCGCCGCTCGATCTCAAAGACCGAGAGTTCACCATTAAGAACGTACCGTCGCAGGTTGGTATATAACGCTCGCAACGTTATAAGTATACTGCGGGCGCGCGCGCGCGGACAATCAAACGGCGGCACACTGCGCGGCACGAGGACAAATTAAAAACATCTCATCGCAGTGCCACTTACCTCTCCCCCACGTCCATTACAGATCACCGCAACCTCGTTTCCCCGAATCCGCGCGCAGCTAGCGCAAAAGCTCGTGAAATCCGCTGCAGCGGTAAACCGCACAATTGCGTGAAACTAAGCAGAATGTATACACACTATTATACGACTCGTGCAGTAGTGTACGCCGCCGCGTGCAATCAAATTCTCTCCATATACGCGAGCGCCAGCTCTCTCACTTTTTTTCTCTCTTCCATTTCCATACGCGCAGGAGTGCATCGTCGTGTGCGTGATGGGCGCGGAGGAGCCGAATCCTAGTCCCACGAACATACCGCACGCCCAGTGCCGGGAAGTTCGCACCGAGAGCTCGCCGACCTCCAACATGGACCGGATCACCATAGCGGCCAGCGCGGCGATATGCGCGACCATCGTCGCCGCGGCCCTGGTCTTCCTCGTGGCCAACAGGCGCAGGCGCAGGACCAGCTCGAGGAAGCTTCACACGCTGCAGGAGCCCGGCAAGCTGCCGATCGCCGGGCTGCCCGTCAACTGCTGCTCGAGCCTCGTCGGCCCGACCCCGAGTCCCGGTGGCATGGGAGCCCCGCTGCCCGGCACCCAGGCCTCCCTCAGCGCCTACAGCGTCCAGAAGGAGTGGGACCAGCTCTCGGCCTACAGCACGAGGAGCATACCCCGGCCGAGGATCTTCCCGGTCGAGAGGCAGGGCTCGGTCACGAGGAACTCCTGCCTCGAGGAGGCCGTGCCGACTCACGGGCCGGCCTCGCTCAACGGACCGGGACATCCCAGAGGGCACTACTTTCCTGGCGCCTCCATCGGATCCAGTCTGGTTGGTCTCGCTGGACGCGCTGGTAATTTCGTCTTTCCTTCTTTGCATAACCATACGTTATACCGACACTTTCCAACGACTCTCGTCGCCGGGCTCGCGCATACAATTTAAATAATCATCTCTCATCTCGTCTCGACGCGAGCAGTCTGTGTCATAATCGATTGTCCATTCAAATTTCGCGCCGTAATTTAGCGGACGGAAAATAAACTGATTTGCTCACAACAAAGAACATAAATTAAATTACTATAGATCGCGGCGCAAGTAGCTGCCCACCGGCTGTATAATTATCTACGGTTTTAGCAAGTTTAAAAAGTCGACATTTAAATGTCTCACCGAAAGGAATTATGTGAATTATGCGTGATTTTCGAGGCATATTATTCAAATGATTATTATTCTCCAGGATATTTATGTATACGCGATGGTTTCGGACTTATTTTAAAAACGTTTAAATAATTACAATAACACGAAGAAAATGTATCCCCAAGTCTCTCAGGATTTCGTTACATTATACGAAGTGTTTCGAGCCAAACCAGTTAATTTTTCGTCACCTACATATAATACTATGCTTATTGCCGTGCGCGCTCGCGATTCGAACGCTTATAATTCGCGACTTCCGGGTGAGAGAAGCCGCGTTTCTGAAACGTGCCCCTATACACGTGTAAAAATTTGTCCATACTTTCAGACCTCCGACACTCGCGACAGTCGCTGGCTGCGGCTTCGGAGCGCATGGCCCGCGGCGGCTTTCCCTCGGGCGTCCAGCTAGCCCCCCAGGCCCAGAGCAGCGCGCGACGACAGCGGCCCCGCTCGCGCAACCGCGGCATGGATCCGAGCCTGCCCCGACCCGGCAGCCGCTACAGCCTCGCCGAGTCGACGCACACCCTCAACAACTACGAGGAGAGCAACTGGACCGACCACGACATGGACATCTACATGGCGCGCAATCCCACGACGCGGGGCGGACTCGTGCCCCTCTGATGCGAGAGAGCCGATCCACGATTTCACTTCTGACGACGACGCTCTACTACTGCTGCAGCAGCGAAGCGGCCCTCGCGCGGGCTCAGCTAATACGTTATTGTAATGCGGGATCTCGCGTGCTGTCGTGTACATACATAGAGCCTTTCTATATACGCGCAATGTAGTTTTCTGCGCGCTGTTAATACGAGTGCGGCGACGTTTCCGAGTAGCAGAGTATATATATAATATAGCATATTTATTATTATTGTGTATCGATAGCAATGAATCATAATCTGTAAGCAAGTGCAATAAGGTATCCAAGTGTTTGAGTCAAAGGAATTCGGTTGACAGAGAAAAATATTCTACGTTATATATGTATAATAATAGGTCGACGTATATAGCTAGGCGATGTAAGATCGATCGAGGAGGCGCCGACTGATCTATCTTGTAAAATCGCTAAACGCACTCGCGCGAAAGGCGCAACAAACTTGGTCGTGCTCCTTTCCCATATCCTTTCCCTATTTTCTTACGCGCATATATACATACGTTCAACTTTTTTGTACCGCCCATTTTTGTATATTCTCAAACCAAGTATACATAATATATAGTTCTGGCGCGTGGCCTTATCTCTTAATTCGACGTGCAATAGATAGGAAAATCAATATATGTAAATCTGGTGCATGCGTATAGCTGGAGACACAGATCCGTGAAGACCTGCAGCCAAAGACTTTTTGCAGTGCAAGATTAATAATTATGCCAGCGAACCTTCACCTTACGGTTTACGACAATTAATGTTATAACTATGCATTATATACAAATATATTTATACACGCGTCTTAACGAAATCTGTATCATGAATAATTCTACAAAGTAAGCAATAACACGCTCACAATCATCATAGTATTCATATAGGTATTCAGTTAATTATCTGTGTATATTACGTATACCTATAAGTAATGAATAGACAATGCGCACTCGCCGTCGATAAAATCGATGCGTACAAACGAAAGTATTTTTGTATACTGTCTTCGAAGAAAGTCAACTCTTTTTTTTTATCGACATATAAACTGGAAATATATTAGAGATATAAATATATGAAAATGGAAAACATATACGCACTTACCCTGGTAATGAAATGCATTTTTCCCAGCGAAACCTTACTTCCTGCACGAATTCGTGCCAAAGTTGGGCGAGAGCCGTGAGACCGCCCAAATTGTAGGCGCAGTGAGCGGCAACGATAGCAAGGCGCCAAACGAGGCCGTCTATGCTACAGGTTTTTATGCCTCGCCACTGATCGTCGTCCACACTGTAGCCTGTGTTTTCGGAGTACGGAGCTCTCTGCAAACATAATTACACTTTAGATTGATTTGCAAATATGAAACTGTAAACAAAGTTCAAAATTCTTACTGGCTTCTCTTCGGCATCAGGAAAGAGAAAGTAAAGTATAGGTAGTAAGACATCTTCTGTTATAGGACCATCGACGTTTTTTCGCGATTTAGATGTGGTCCGGCTGACGACTGTTGAAATAGAGGGTATTCTGGATTCCGTAAGTATATTGAATGCAGAGCTTAGAGATTGACTTTCATTGTCTATGTAGGCAGCACCCTCACCCAGCAATTCGACTAGACTTTTTGGACTATTGCACAGTTGTAAAAAATTCGAGAGATATTCACCCAATAGGCAAGCAGGAGAGGAAACCATTTCAACTTTCAGGGACCATTCTGGAGCTGACAGCGGTTCAAGATCAGTGAAGTTCTCACTGTCAACCACTACATTTTCACATATATCCAACCAACTTACAAACAAATGGAATTCTCTGCGAAATATTTTTTTTTAATATTGTGTTACGTACCTAATAAAAAAAGACGAAATGATTACTCACTTAATTGGATCGAAAGTAGCTCCAAAAGGAAGCTTTCCTAATTCATCAACACCCAAGGTTTCTCCTTGCATAAAGTCAAAGTCTGGAGGCTCTTGTGTCCATGTACTACTTGTCCAATCTTTTAAAGTGTATGATAGTCTAACGGATACCATCACTGGATCTAATCTTATAGTAGATCCTTCGCCAATCTTTTGCTTGAAAATAGTAAGTAATCCTGTTAGATGTCTACAGTGAGGTGGAATTTTCTTTAAATGCACCATATTCAAGTGCATCCTCGATCCTTTACCAACATTGATGCCAAGATAAAATTTTTGCCATTGCTCCTGAACTTGAACAAATGCTGGTATTTCACTAGAAATAATATAAATAAGGTTATATTTTAAAAAATCTGAGTTTACTGAAAGCAGCTAATTACAAGAGTATTTTTTACCAATGTGCGTTGCTAACTGCTATTGTTAAGGAACTCAATAAAATTTTTATTCTCGTCTCATCAGTTATCGAACTTTGTTTTGCAGGCACTAATAATATAAACTCTCTTAATCCATAATAAGAAGCAATCTCTAAATTATTTTGATCTATCTGAACAAATTCATTAGCAGAGCTCATTATATCCTTTTGACTCTGTGTCCATGTTTCTTCTTGTTCTTCCATAATAAAGCTCGTACCAGTTTGTGCATTCTCATGCTCTTCAATCTTTAGTCTATAGTGTTTTAAAAAAAATTCAACATCTGAAAAAGAAATCCATACACATTGTATAATAAAGGCAATATATTTGGTATGTGCACACCCCAATGTTTTTTTATAATGCTGCTTACCTGCAAAGTTCAATTTTTCTACATCTTCCTCCCATGTCAAATTAAGGAAATCTCCCTCTTTCAACGGAGGACTCGATTTAACGTGGGAAAGTTTCCATTCGTGCATAACTTCCTCCAATCTTGCAATAAATACTTCCCATTCAGAGGCTGTTGTAAAATCATGGTGATAAACGTCTTCAATTTCTACGTTATTCATTTTAGTTTCTTAAGAATGTTTGAAATACACCTGCATGTAGAAAACTACTAATCAATCGTTCACTTTATAATTACAAACGTGATTTTAGAATAACTTTTAAGCATGATTTTAGACGAGAACGTTGATGCTGACATATCGACACTTCTGGTATACTATAATCCAGTCGTAGTAAACACACGACATCTAAGACTCCCAGTTAACAGAATCTTTTGCTTTGCTTAAGCTGAAAGATGACATTCGAGGTTAAAAGATGACCATCTATTATTCTGGAATCGTTACTTTGCAAAAAGATAGCGTTTCTTTATAACTATATAGTATCTGTAAGCTGTCTGAACAAGGTTATCTGCAGCAAAAATTATATTCAGACTATTGCAGGTTAATTGGATGTGGAAGTGATAAATAATATTAGTAATAATATGATAATATGACTTATTCGTTATGATTATTCATAGTATCACCGATGAAGCTGTCAGTATTACAGTTCATGTGTCATGGTTCATGTGTTTCCGGTGAATGCGTTAGTTTGAGGTTAGAGCGCGCGAAGCCCGCTGATGTTGATCTAACATTCTCGCCTAATATAATGGTAAAAAAGATCTGCGTGCAAGCAGAGTGCAGGTACAAGAAATCGAGAAAGATTTGTTTTTATTTTATACACAATAGAATCGACAATGGGTTCATGAGTTCTTCATATATAGATATACCTATGCACAGTTTGATAAGTTCTTTTTAAAAACTGTACTTTAAAAAATAACTTTTAAAAGAGAAATAATTCTTCAAAATTTTCAAAATAAAAATCGAATTTGATTATTTTAAGTATTTCTGAGTACTATTAAATTATGAAGAAACTGCAAGAAAAATTAGAGCGCGCGAAGCGCGCTGCTCTTTGTCTAGTGATTAGTAAATTTCGGTGTGAATTCCAGTTGGCAGTTCCTAACGTTGCACACACACACACACACACACACACACACACACACACACATATATATATGGGGAGTCGAAGGAAAGCCTCCGAGCGGCAGGAGCAGCGCCGGCCAATGGCATATACCATTCCCACATATCATATTATAAAATAAAAAATATTATACATATATATATATATATAAATAATATATGTGTTTGTGTGTGTGTATAAACTTGAAAAATGAAACGTGAGTTCGAGAAATACTTGTTGATACTATATCAACTATATGTATGATGTAGGCATGTAGGTATCACTATATATCATTACCCGGTTTGAGTCGTGAGTGTCGTGACTCGTGTCGTGCATGCCGCTAAGTAAATTAACCTTTTTTTAAGGATTGATGATGGATCTGTGCTGCAGCATTTCTATACATAACTTTTAGAATGCATTATTCTTTGTTCCTTTGAAGATTGTTATAAGTAATTGTGTAATTCAGTTGTGTAAAATTTATTTTCTTAAATTTTTCTCATGCATTACGCTAATGATTATTTAAATATTTCTTGTTATTTTTTGTTTACAGAATGTTTTCTGAAAATCGATCTTTTACGCTTAGTGTTAATATTCTGTGCATAATTATAATACTGATGGGTAATAATATTTAAAAAATAAATTTGTTGATTCATTTAGTGTAGTAATTTAAATTTAATTTTTTAATTAATATATTCTTGATACACCATTTTTAGTATGCTTCTGCCAATTGTATGAAAAGGATAAATGGAAAGCTATAAAAGAAATATGTAAGATTTAAAAAATTTTTTAAAATTCAGTGTTTTGTTAAAATTATCATAAAGTTTAACACAAATTTATATTTTTATTCTTCACTCAGGGCACCTTCTTATTTTTTGTATGATGTTTCTGACAGTTAATGTCGTATTTTTAAGAATAAAATTATTTCTTGAGGAATTGTGTTATATAAACTTGGATTATCGTGGAAGTATTTCCTCTATCATAAATGCTACTTTAAATTTTAACATACATTCATGGGTTGTAGGCGCAATTACAATTGTTGCCTTTGTGGTAAATGCAAAGTTATTTTATATCATTTGTACTCTGTTCATAACATGTTTTATAGCATTATATCATTTTAATCTTTCAGACACTAATCACAAATTCTAATATTAGTATGATATTTATCATGCAGACAAACCCGTTTGCTATGTTACTAGCTCTGACTGCTGCCATGCTTTTATTTTTAACAGTAGACATAGTAAGAAGTGATATACAAAATTATTGATCAGATTCTTTATCTATATGTACTAAAAAGACTGATTATTTTGTAGACTGAATGTCGAGCAACAATAGTTGCTACAGTTTTCTCTAAAGGTCTTAATCCTGGCACTGCAATGGCAAGTAGTTATTTTTATGGTTACTTGAAGATTATGTTACCATCAAGTGGAGGAACTGAAAGAGCAGGTAACTAAATAGCAAACTTATTTTAAGATATAAATTTATATGCAAACATGAAATGTATAAAGATGTACATCCTAATTTACAAATATTTATTTTCTTATAGGCATCTTAACTGCTTTAGAGACATTTGAAGCAAACTCAGGAAAAAATGTACCTGTTAAAAAACTTTTTATACTTATACCTAGCTCATCATATATACCTCCTGATTTAAGAGAAATTTCAAATGGTTGGTTGGAATTTGTAAAGGTAATGCTGATTATTTATATAAAACATTTTAAAATTTATTTTAGATTTTTTTGACTGTTCTTACATGTCTTATTCAAGCCTCTTGAAACCGTTGCCATTGATAGAGCAGGTGTTAAAAATCGAACTTACCATAATACTGTTTATAAATTTCGTGCCAATGGTCCAAACAAGCCTGGTAAATCTTATTATCTGGCGACTGAGGGAGCATCTCCATTAAAAACATTTTTAGAAGTTCAAGATAATAGTCATAGATATGCTTGTAAGTTGTTTTTAAAATAGAATTTATTAATTGTTATGTAATTTAAAATTTGATAAAATTTACTTATTAGCTCTTTACAAGGAATTTAATAAAGAAATTATAAAAAGTTTCTATATTACATTACAAAACCTTTTAAATGATAATCCAGACTGCAAGGATTATTGTGAATTAGTGTACTATGAAGGTAATATACAAGATTTTTTTAAATTATATCTTTTAATGAAATAAAATTAAAAAATTATTTTATAGACACGATAGATGGAGAAGCGACTAATCCAGCACTTATATTACGTGACAGAATAGACAAATACGTAAAAATTGAGCAGCAAAATGACCAAAATCCAATTAAAGTAAAAAGTTAAAAAAAAATAGTTTATAAATCAATCTTTTTATAAATTTCTACACTACCAATAATACTGTTATTTTTTTATAAAATCTTATACAGAATTTGATATTCAAATATTATTAATTTAATAGGATGTATGCCTAATATTATGTTTGTATGCATAGTTTCTATGTAAAGATATATATTTCAAGTACAACTTATACTTTTTTAACTGTGAAATTATAATTTACATATAGATATTATGTCCTTAAAAGTTTAGTTAAGAAATAAAAATAATTTAGTTTTAAAATGTTTTATATGCAGACGCATGTGAACATCTTTAATTTTTATACTATTTTTAATTTTAAATTACGAAGACATTCAAATTCTGTAATGGTTATTATGCAATATTTAATTCTGAGAGTGCCTTATACCATTATGACGCGTTGAAAAAATTTGATTATCGAGAAGTTTCCAATTGTTTAGATTCTTTTTTGCTAATTGAGCAAAACTGAACTCTTTTCGTAGAAGGCTTGTTGATGAATACTTTGTTGAGATATTTTCACCGTATTATAAGACTGTGCAGAGTGTCTGAAAGATTCGAATTTTAGTTAGTTTAAAATTTATAGAATTAATTCATGCATGTACTGCATAAAGCATCCAAGAATAATGGAAGAGCACTCTTAAAAATAACAGTTATCGGTTCTTCCACCAATAAATTTTTGAAACTTTACAGCTTTTAATACAAAAAAAAGGACGTAATATTTAAATTAAGTATGAAAGTTTATGAGCGAGTTATATGTTCCAATGACATCGATTATACCATACATTTTTATGTAATACTAAATATTCGTGTAATATAAATTTAATTCTTATTTTGTTTCTTAACTTATTTTGAAAAATTTAAATTGCATTTATCTTTATAAGAGATGGTCAATGAGATGCAAGTATCAAAAGGAGAATGAATTACAGATTAATTTTGTTACTTATATACTACAGTATTAAGTAAAAAGTCTTAGTGCTGATAGTTTTTTTTTTGTAATTGTAATAAATATAACTTGTATCTAAAATAAATAAATAAAATCAATTAATTTAATGTTTTGTAATGCACATAATGCTGTAATATCAAAGTTCTTCTTTGGGTTGTATTTTACTTGTGATTTTTGTATTTCTGCGTTAAATATGACAATGTAATTTTTAATAAAATTTGAGAGGCTCATCAGAGTTACAAAAAATTTAGAAGCAAATTGACAGTGTACATTGTACTTTAATATGCATAAAAAGCAGTAAATTATGGTCTGATATAATTTGTAACACTTTTGTAAAGTAATACAATTAAAAATAAGCAAATAAACGCATTGAGATTCATTGAAATATTAAATTATAAGTATTTTAAAATAAAACTTCAATTATTTTTTTACATTTCTTTTGAATTTATACATGTATATTGAAGTCATGAAAAATTTTGAACAATGAAGACGCAGTTCACATTTGTAATCGATTGCTCATTTGACATTGGAGAAAGTTGTGCACTTCGATAATCTCTAGTAGAATTATGCAATAATTACGCATAACATAACTGGTTTTCGAAGCATGATACTTTTTTCAAGCATTGTGGACTTATTCGCACAATTGTGTACGTTTCGCTCATTCGGTCTAATACGCAAGTTGAATCGTTTACAATAACACAAAGACATCCACGAAGGCCAGATCGTAACGCTGTGTGAGATCAATACAGCGGCAAATCGCATCGCTCTTCGCCATTAACTTATATCTAATTAAAAACAAGTATGTAAGTACATAGTATAAATCGTTGGAAGCGCATCATACGTTTCGTCCGATTAAAAAGCATCGAGAAAATTATTCTGTGCGTCAAAATTAAAAGTTATCAAAGCATATAGAAATTTACAAGATAGCTGTTTACTTATGAATATTTTCTACTTAAAAAAGCATTTATGGTCAAATAAAAGAACATGTACGTTTTAAATGTTTTTGTATAGTAGGAAGACATTCAAAAATTAATAATTCATGAACTTAATAATTAAAAAAATTCGTAGAATAATTTTGAAATAAAATTAAATATACCATTAGGAAAACTTTGCCACTTTCTTTTATGATAAGAATACAATGAATTATGCTGAAATAAATATAAAGTTAGTTACTAAATCATAATATCGCGCCAAGATTTTCGGTGGTTATGCGAAAACGGGTAACTAACCGACTTAGTGTACCCACGTTGTGCTTGCTAACTTCAAACTAAGACAATCATTATGAGTAGGAAAAATTGTGAAAATAAAATAATTTACATGTAACGTAGAGGTAAAAAGAAGAAAAGCGAAAATATTAAGTACTTGTCTCGCGTACGATAACACTTATATAAAATGACCAACAAGATTTAAATATGAACTACCTGTTGTACTATGAACGCGATAAACAATAAGAATAAGTATAACGAAAAAGAGACACAGACAACTTTCGTGTACAGCACTGACGAAGGTATATACGCTTAACTATATCACAACAACCGAACACGTCAAATTACAAGATAGTCGAGTGCGTTTGTTCAAATAAAATTCGCAACTTCATAGCATCTTATCAACAGTAAAAAGATGATGAATTGAATTGAAAATAAATAAGTATTTGTAGAAAATGAGAAACTGCAAGCACAGTTGCATTAGGTACGATTTGTTTTCTTTTTTACACATGTAATGATGATGCTTAACACCTTTTTTTCTGAATGAACGTTTTAGGTGTCCATTGATACGCATACTCGTAATTAAGACATTAAGCTTATGCCAAACTAATAGGAAACGATTTCTTAGATTATAATAACAACCTTGTATATTTACGATATTGTACCTCGCGAATGTCTTTGCGCAAGAATATGACTGTTTTATGAAGTGTGCTCATTACAATGCTTTGTGATAAAAATGAAAGATCGGACAGTATGAATCGTTACATTTCGCTTTATAAATCAAATCGTCGCTCGTCTTTCACTCTTTTTATTATTAATATTATTATGATTATTTTCTTTGTTACTGGTTTTGTTTAATATCATCTTATCGTATCACCGGATCGCATAAATAGTTAGAAAATAGAAAAATAAGTCTGCTTCTGCCTATTTCTTTATCAAAACGGTACACGCGTACAGATGTGTATTTGTTTCTCTTATTTATTTGCAAAATCTCGCTTCTGAATCTGTTGTACTGAAAGTATAATTATAAACGTGCGATGTTTCAGTCTGAAAGTATGAGTATGTATGTACTAATGAGACAAATCGTTTTACTTTTTATTTTTCTTAGAATTAAAAAATGTCAGTGTGAACGGAAGATGAACAATCAGGTTCTAATCTGTATCAATATTTTGCTGATCGTCATTTCATATTAGTGGATAAAAACGACAATCTAAAGATGTTTTTTTAACTCGGAAAAATGAAATTTCCTTGGTAATGTCTGTACATATTTAAAAAAAAGGGACTTAAATCGAAAGCTTGTTTACATTAGAAATTAATGTCAAAATGTACATAGTTCTTTACAACAGCATGAAAATAATGATTTTCGCACGGTAAGAGAGGGAAGATTTTTTGTAATGTATCCTAATTATATTTGTGCTCGTAGAACTTTGTTATATTTGACTAGTCGTGGTTTCGATGTCATTACATCCGTTGAAAATCAATTGTCATGAAGATGCTATTGCTAAATAAATGTTTCGAAACGATTTTTGTCATTTAATTTAGTTATACTGAACTAATTGAAAGAAACCTGGAAAAACAAGTAAAATATCACAAAGAATTCACGCTTTCTTGCGTTTTCTTACAATAAGGAATATAATTTTTTACCAGGTCTTTTTACTTTAATAATAAAGACAGAGTTTTGAATTTTGTCAAACAGAAAAATTCACATGTACTCTTTCTAAGGCGTATAAACCGCCAGCTGAATATCTTCATTTAAATAATCACAAAATTACTTTGTTCATTATGTTCTTAATAAATTAAACCAAATATAGGCAGGTTACATATGTGAACCACAGGTAGAATCCTTTGCCATGGATATTTTCAATCGATTCCCAAGACTAAATACACACTATCAAGTCATGGAAGAGTGTAACAACAAAAGCGCATTAATTGAACTAGTCAGTGGCAATCAAATTAAACTCAATTACCCCTATCCAATGAATTCTAACTCAAAGTTATACAAAATTTTTTCAATAGTCACTTATTTGAAAAAACATTTATAGCAAAACTGTACCAAGATAAACCAATTGATTATTTATGTATTATTTGTAAAAGAAACAACGTGTTACGAGGTAAAATCGTAAGAAATGTTTTTCGAAAAAATTAGAAAAAAATTGAGAAAAATAGTAAATTATTTAATGCAGACAATACGAGATAAATTTGTCAAAATTATAAATTTCTTAAATTTATCTTGGTATAGCTCCACTTCACAGCACAAGTACAGTACCGATTATGTCAAAAGTATGCATCCCAAGCAATTCGATTTAAATAAATTTCAATCTTATTCACACTTTACGCATACAGATAAGAGTGTTATTCGTCACGGGTCAGTTTCGTGTTTTAAGATCTATAAAAAAGATATTTGAAAGTCCTTAGAGCAGAGCTTTGCTAGGAACAAATAGAAAGTACAGTAAAGTATAAAGTTTACTCATTATTGTAAGTGAACTTTACGTTTTGAAATCAAATCAATATTAATACTTTAATGTTATCAGTGGATGAAGTTTTGAACATTTTATATAATAGCTTTGATATTAATGAATTTTAAAATACAGGTTACATGATGGACTAGTTTCAGAATGCGATTTGTGTAAAAACAATTTAGCAAGCCGTCACATTTTTCAGGCATATATTGTGGGACGATTTTGACAACTATTACAAAATTTCCAAAATAGCAAATATTTTCTGAGAATTCATCAATTTAGAAGTTATGTAAAAATGTTAATTTTTTAAATAGCTATTATTTTGATGTTAACATTGGCCATAAATATTAGAAAGTATTAAATATAAATCAATAAATCATAGCCATGGATATTTGAAATCTACAATAAATGATGTGGGCAAACAATATTTTGTTACAACGTTTAAAATCAACCCACAGCCTTGAAGTTTCATAGTCAAGCAATACTGGTAATTACAAAATATATACCAGAATAATTAGATCTTTGTATTGAGCATATTCAGCTATAGTCCTGGTGGTAGATAACATGAATCGCGTTTCTTAATATTATGCTGAAAATTTTTTGTTATAAAACTTTTAATCTTAAGAAAAGACGTGCTCAATAATAAAAGTTTATGCTGCGATACAAATTTAGATTGAATATGATGAATAAAACTGATTAATAGTCTTTTTTGATAATAAAAAAATAATTTTGTTTAAAACGCGTTTCATTAATTACACCCTGCTCTATTGGGCTTGACCAATCTCACAGACGTGAATTTTAAGCTTCGGTAGATGCTACCAATGATCCTTTAGGTGTGTATGCTGTTGCATTTGGATCCAAATTTGACACAGTACAGCCTGGACAAGGACTTTCATTTGCACGAATTTTCGAACTTCCTACACGCACATCATTCCCTAATCGGAGCTTTGACGTGGAGCATGATGGAGCTGCAGGACCAAATGTGTCTTGTGGCATGACAGCTAAGTCTTGTGCTATTTTAGCCTTTAAGATATCGATCTCTTTCTCTTGTGATCGGATTAGGCCTAGATAGTAAATAATATTTATCCAAAACAATTAAAACATTCAAAAGTAAAATAATATCATATTATACAATAAGAGTAAAAACTCCTAGATTATTCCTGACGATGAATTTATTGCTCGAACAAAGCGAGGTAATTATCGGATAGAATAATCGACTTTATTCTCGCGTTGCATGCACAACTTAATTAGTTTGGTATTGATAGTTTAAGGAATAAGCGGGGAAAGGGGGATTGTGTAATTACGTATCTATTAATCAACAAGAGAAAACTTTTTATCCCGCTTTTTTAGGAAATCGACACTGAAAGAAATAATTTAATCTTGCTTTCCAGAAAAAAAGTAGCTATTTTGATTGAGGCGTGAATGAAGAATTAATTTTATGATAAAAAAATATACTTACTCTCCTTAATTTCTAATTGACGCTTGGCTTCGCCAAGAGCCGAAAATAGATCCAGTTTGATGCGAGTTTCTGCACTTAAACTGTTTTCCAAATGAGTATTTTTATCTTGCAAAGCATTAAGTGCTCCAAGTATGATTTCAGATTCACTGTGATTCTCTTTACAATGAGCAGTTTCTTTCTCATAAGCCATACACCTACAATTGTAACAATAGATTAATTTATCATCTGAATAGAAAGTAAAATAATTGCATTGGAAAATCACAAACAGAATGTACCTTTCGTCTTTCGCTTTCAGTTCTCGGCGCAAGCTTTTGAGATCCTGCTCCATTTGGGCTCTGCGAGACTTACACGTATCTGTACATTCTTGGCGAACGAGAGGTGGAGGCGGTGGTGGAATCGCGGAGCGGGCTTCTTCGGCGGCTCGTCGCGCTCTTCTTTCGGAAGCTAGAGATGCTTCACAAGCTGTGCGTTGTCTTCTCTCATCTGCTATCCGTCGCTCCAAAGATGACATTGTTTGTTTGTCCTGTTGTCGAGCCGTGACTAACCCGTGTAATCTAAAAGAAAGTACACGATTCAATTAGTAGTTTCGTTTTATATTTGAGTCTTCACTATTAAATATCGTTTCAATGTAACTTACTTGCTCTGCAACTGTTCATTATCATGTTGGAGCTGTTGAATATCACCTTTTGCTTGCCGTTCGCCGTTTAACAAAGTGTTTATTTGAGATCTTAATTCTTGTTCGACCTGTCGACTTGACTGCAAGTCTGATTTTAGGCGTTTAATATCTGCCTCGAGCTTGCGGCATACGAGTAACCTTGTATGAAAAGGGGAAGTAAAGCTTAGTTTTAAGACAATTCATTGATTAAATCAAGATACTTATATCATACCTTTGGCAATACTCGTCTTGTTGCTTTTGTTGCTCATTTATTGTTTCAGTCGCTGCTTTCGCTTGTCGTCCTTTTCTCTCTCGTTGATTATTCGTCGTATTCGACGTATCTTTACTTTCTTTCACATTATTCCATTTTCCACCAGCTGAGCCATTAGATTGTGTTTTAACAGAATTATGTCCAGAACCTTTGACCGATTTATCTTTTTCTACTTCATTAATGTCAAAATCATTCACAGAACTGTAAAATATAAAAAGGATTCATTACATTATTAAGTAGTACATTTTTTTTTCATCAGTGACCAGAGCTGTTTTGGTTTATATTTGAGTTAATGCAATAAAATTATGATATAATACTTACCTAATCCTTTCTATAAATTGTAAATCACTGGAAGATACAGTCGTACCATTTGTATGTGCATACTTTTTGTCATTCTTTTCAGATTGTGACAATTTTTCAGCATTATGCTTACTGTGTTGGTCCTCCTGTTTCTCTCCTTTATCAAGAGACTTCCTCTGATTATTTTTGTTTGCACTTTGTGCTTGTGACGATAACTGTGAATTACTGTGTACTCCACCATTTTGCATATTTGTATCAACAGAAGCATTGCCAATTCCTAAAAAAATCAAATCAATTACATAATCTATACTACGCTAAACTACAATCTTCTAAGTAATCGTAATATATACAAGCTACCTCTGCTTTTTTCTGGACTGGGGTTGTACTGTGGATTTGGCCTGTGAGGCTGTGATTTTGAATTCTGTTCTACTGATATAGTAGATATTTGTGCTTGTAATTGCACGTGTGGTTGAATTTGTTGCTGCAAGTTAGCTGCTTGCTGTTCCGCAGGCAATGCTTGCTGCAGCAGTTGCAAATAGAATTCGTTTTCTTTCGCTACATCTTTTTGTTTCCTCTGAGTACAACAAATATGAAATAAGTATTATTATTATATTCTTTTATCTAAATAAAATAATTAATAAAAAACATACCTGTCTCATTCTGTAGCCAACATAACTTTTGAAACCAAATCCTAATGTTACAACAGGATAGCCAATGCTGAAAATATAAGTGTGTGTTAAAGAAACTATAATGATTTTTAATGATCAACTGAACTTACCAGTGCGCAGCAAATGGCCTACAGAGATCTAAGTGGAATGGCATATGCCGTAGATCTCTTAATCGTACAGCTGCTTCTATATACAGAAACAGAAGCCACAGCATCACAGTTGGCAAGCACACGCCTTTGTCTATTAGTAAAAAATATGAAAAATATAAGTATTTTCTTTCACTTAATGATATATAAAAATGTGTACTAACCTGTGTGCCAAACGTACTGCACCCAAACATATGTACTAGCTGCAAAGAACAGCCAATGTACTGGGATGAAGAAGAAACAAATCATGTCTGATGTAAGTGCAATACAAATAAAAAATACAGAGAAGGCCTGAAAAACAATATTTTCATTCATTTAATGTTAATGGAAATAATATTAATAAAGACTTTCCGTGTAACTCAACTTACCAAGCCTTGATATTTAAAGGAATCGTAAACGCTTCTGAGTAATAGCCAAAAAGGCCATAGAAATTCAAATCGGAATTCTAAAATAAAGTCTGCTAAAATCACCATGGCCCATAGTAGAAGAAATTTCAGGTATAACAGTGTACTGAAAGCAAATATGGACATTATTAAGAAATTGAATGAATAATGCAATAAGATTTTGACGACGCAGCCAAAAGACTTGACACAAAAGAAATGCATAAGTAGTTACCAAGGAGTGATTTATACTAATAAAGCATTGCTTAAGACCTACATCAAAACAAAGGCATTTGCGTCTATTTATGGTTAGACTGCAAGGGAAAGTAGGTGTCATATTGATAATGTGGCAATGAAGTTGAAACAAAGAGCCTGGTCAAAAATTCATCTTGTTCGCAGAGTTTGCAAGAGTCAGTCTAAGTTTAAGGGTTTTGAAAGATAGCACAAGCTATTACTTTAAGTTTCCAAAACCAAAAATCATCTGAAAAGATTCATCCCTGGCATAGGCAGCAAAGCTTATTTGGTGCTCAGCTCTTGTAAACAAGAGTTCCTCTTTCTCTCTCTCTCTCTCTCTCTCTCTCTCTCTCTCTCGCTCTCTCGTTCACAAGTGCACGCAGAAACCGCTACCATTCAAGAAAAATACTTTGCAAAAACGGGAGTAGATCCACGTAAGAAGATAGAAGATCCTTTCTCCTATGCAATCGCATCAGCGAAGATACAAGCGAGAAAGAGAGAGCGAGTCAGCGAGAGCGTCATCGGGAAGTTTTTTGGTTATTTTTAAAAGAGAGTATGCGATGCCTCTCTCTCTTGCACTTGCGGCCATTGTGCGCGAGTTGTCATCATTACCCTCGGCACAGAGAGCGGAGGTAGCTCGAGAGAGAGAAAGAGAGAGAGAGAGAGAGAGAGAGAGAGAGAGAGAGAGCGTGAGCGAGCGAGAGAAAGACAGGTTCGTGCAGGTATTATGATGTTTTTCGAGATAAAAGTTGCGAGGAGGCGAATCACGGTTATAGAGCAGGACGTAATAGGTATATGGGTCTTATATCTAGACGGGTCTCGGACGTTTCTGTCTCTCTCACCTCCCGTAAATTCCCTCGGTGATCTTGTTGCGTTTCAAGGGCCTCCGGAGCTTGCCGCACTCGGCATTTCTTCTCTTCATATTCCCCGGGCACTGTCCAGCGCGGCCAGGCTGCAATCCTCTGCGACGATGAAGCTCAGCGGCAGCGTCAATAACAACACAGCCAGGGCGCGAACACGGACGCAGACGCGCGCGAGCGCGACACACGCGAGAGCAGCCACGACGGCGAGCACGAATGCGATCACCAGGCTCTCGCGCTACGCTGCTGCTTTTCCTCTCTCTCTCTCTCTCTCTCTCACACACACACACTCACACACACTCGCAGTCAGTCAGTCAGTTAGTCGGAAACACCTACAACTGCTGCTGCGCTCTCCGCTCGCTCTGCGCGCGTTTAGGGCTGTTGATGGCTGGTTCTCTCTCTCTCTCTCTCTCTCTCGGTCGTCCGAGTATCTATAGCTATTCACGGATACACGTAGAGGCGCGCGCGCGCGTGTGTGCGTGCGTGTATATAGGGAGAGAAAAACCCGCGCGCGCGCACGCCGCGGCTCAGCTCTGCCCCCAGGAAGCGACGGCGATGACGAGAGCGCGAGTGTATATCTAGCCTAGCGTACGGTATACCTATAGGTACGCGCTAGCTGGCCCTCTCTTTCTCACTCACTGTAAGTATATGGTATACTGGTGGATGCGCGCAAGCGCAACTATATTATATTGTAATACACTGTGTACGGAGACTCGTATACGTCGCGTTACACGCACGGAGGATGGAGTCTTCGACCTCGTCTTCGACGCATATAATACACGCACGACTCGCGGCGAGTTTATTTTGCGAAGATACACGCGGTGTGTGCTCTGCTCTGCAGGCTCTACTCCTTTTTGCACGTTCGCACACGGCTTCACGCGACGTCCGTGCTTTTGTTGTCATTCGCGCGGGAGAGTCTTTCTCTTTCTCTCTTTCGGCCTGCGCGTTTCGCGAATGACCGTTGATCGGCTATTCGGCTGGTTGATGCTTCTCTCTCTCTCTCCTTCTGCGTCCCCTGGTGCGCGCTGCATATACATCCCTCTCTCTCTCTCTCTCTATCCCGCTTCTGTCCTCGCATCCCGATTCGATCCCTCTTTCTCCTTCGGAGAGCAGCTGATTGGACAAATGGACAGTCCCCGATGGCGCGCGCTTCTTTGGAACTTTATTTCGGTGTATCGGATCTGCAGGCTCTGTGTGTTGTATGAGTGCACACACACTTATATTTTTATTGGGATTTCGTTTTCGTTGTAACACTTGTAACACACATTCGTAATTCTGTTCCTGATTGACCGGGTGAAGCGCATATTTTGTTTATTTTTGTTGCAACCGACCGACACGGCTTGATGGCGCTTTTCACGTTTTCAATCGTATGTATAATATAAGAGGGTATATATATTTACATTATATACATACATATTTATTTATTCATTGTTATTTTGGTATCGTCCTCTTTCACTTGTTTATTAGAAGTATTACTTATATTGAAATACGTGCTCGGTTTGTTGTTTTCGGTTTACATTTCTTGTTATTATATACTTATATTAACGACGAGTACCATATTTCATTAGAATTTGCACGTTTCAGAATTTTCTTTTAGCAAAGACAAGCACCTTTTGCATTTTTGTAGACTGCAACAGATTCAGGCAGTCTCAACGCAACAATTATATAGCATCAAATTGATTATTATAAGTATAGTGTTTTCGCTACATCATTCACTTATATAGTTTTGACATTTTCAAAAAAAAAGTTTACATTCAAATCCGTGGACAGTGAAAAATTTAAGTAAATTATTCATTTATTCCTTTCACTATTTTTCGCGATGAATCAATGGAAAGGCTCTTACACAAGTTGAAATTTTGTGAGTAAACAGTTTCGTAAACGTAAGATGTCTTGTATATAGGTATAGTAGGACCTGTGGTATTTCGTAATTTCTGAAATTCGAGCATAATCGTTCTTTAAAAAATTATCGGCATATACGATAAAGACCTATAATCAAACCGCTACGAGTAAGTTCTACGTATATAGTAAGATTTAGCATTTTTTACATCATTCGGAACCTGCGGCATCAGCGCTTTAAATTTCCAGTGACGCGAATATTTAAATTTTAAGGCTTTACGTATATAAAGTGGTGAAGAAATCGCCACATTATCAGATTTTATATTTTTCTTCGACGTAGAAAATGCTGCTCAAATTCAAACGTTCATAAAAACGAAAATTGAATATGCAATTCTTTCTCCCAAAGCAAATCCTTTCGCGTTCCCAATTGACGAAATTTGAACGTATTCACGATGTGCACGTATCATCAGTCGTAAATCTGTATTTCAGAGGGTCTGCCGGTCCACCCTTAGGTATATACTTACACAAGTACATTATAAGAATATGATATGTGCATCTGTATGCCTATATAGATATAGCTATGTAACATGCATGCTCGGCGGCGAGGTCTTTATCGATCGCAGATGTCTCTCATCCGGTCTCTCTCTCTCTCTCTCTCGACATCACAGTCCATGTGCTATATACATATAGAGCGAGAAAAGAGAGCGTGCGCGCTTCCGAGAGTGCGCGCCACACACACCACCGCACATCGCACCGGCACCGCAAGCAACACTGGCTGTATGGCTACAGCTGATTTCCGATTTCTAACACATGTGACTTGTTGATTTACCCGCCGGTTTCTCGCGTTTGAGCCATCCCTCTTGTTCACTATACACACGTATATAATTTAGATAAAGATTAAGGATATATCTATAGTCAGTCGAATGGAAAATTCTATAAAAGAGCGCGTATGGAAACATTTGTTTTGAAGAATAGTATTTTTCGAGACTTTTGTTATTTTCGCTAAAAGTATCATTGATCAACGCGTGTTTTTTTTGTTTTGTTTGGAGTAACGTGCGTAAAGCTTGTTTAAAAAAGAACTGGGTATCCAGAAGCGTGAAATATGCGGAAAACGATGAGAAAGCTTATTAATAGATGAAACTGGATTTCTTCGTTCTTTTCAAAAATATCTAACTTATATCGAGAGTTCGACAACCCTTTCTAACCACAGCTTTATTACCTACTTTACGCTCGTCATTTGCGGTCAATGTCATTGTCATTGAAAAATACTTCAATTACAGAACAATATATGTGATCTAAAATAACGCTATAATGAAATCTATTTTCATGAACGAATGCTCGATACAAAAATAGATTTAATGAAACTTCTATATGATGACTAAAATTTGCACGATAATAACGTGTTGAGTATTTTAAAAATAACTTATACAGCGATATTCACCTCTTCCTCTCTCGCATGCACAAGTAATAAAATAACGAGATCAAAACTTTTCTCGCTTCTTCACGAAGCTGCTCCGTGTCCCCTAAATAATACTCAGTCATGCAAGTCGTTGTATATATATGCATAATGTACTTAGCGCACTAGCGGACTTCAGCTTCGAGACGAGCTTCGAGAACTTCACAGGAGAGACTTTAACTCTACTCATCTCTGCTTTAACATCCAAGGGGGTTTCGTATTTCACTGTACAGCCCTGGAACTAAAGCAAGCTGCCATATGCGTGAAAGAGAGAAGTCGCGTGCAGCTGTAGTGCTTTATGCTTGTGTATACGTGTATACAAACTTCGCTCAACTGTCCTCTCTCGCACGTTTTCTTTTGCTTTGCCTCGTGTCTTGCATCCCGCATTTCGTGTAGTTTCTTTTTAAAGACGCAGATATATAGAAACACAGGCTACTGGAGAATCCCACGTATTTCGTTAGCGCAGGGCTCGACGTCTCTTGCTATTCTACTTTGTCACAAGTATTCGCGTGTCTCTGCTGTTCCGTTAGATGAAATCTAAACTTACCTATGCATACATAAATTTATCCGATTATATCGTGTTAGACCATTTAAATTAATCTTTATTAAAAATAAGCGTCGCTTATTCATTCTGTCACGTTTGGTATCAGATCTCGTTTTATGTTGTTAATTTTAATGTGTATTTCTTAACATTCAGCGACACTGATCGACGTATGCGCAACTTAACATATCGCAATTGATTGAGAAATTCTTGGATCAACGCAAAGAGCAAATAATAAAGTATGTTTAGTTGTTATACAAAAACAATTATTTTATTGATAATTGAAATATTAATCTTAAATATATATATAACAAACTACAAAATGAAATACATACAATTTGAAATTTTGAAACTCGGACATAAGTCTTACAATAGTAAGACATAGAAAAACAGGTTTTTGTTGGAACACTTGGATGCGCGTATATATAATATAATAAATTTATTATTACTCTCCAATATCATCAAAACGTTCATATAATAAAATACAAACTGCTTATGGCCATATATTTATTGTCCCGGATAAAACGATGTGACTTTTGAGGACTCGCTCATCGCAAAATTGCTCGGCGATGACGAGATGGCGAGAGGGCTCGCCTTCGTATATTATTTTTTCTCATTGAAAGACTCGAGGCTATTAATGGCAACAAAGTGACTTCGGTATACTTGCACTCGAAAACTGTTTTCGAGTTTGACGCGCTACTTTGCTATTATATATATACGAACGCGCAAGCGGTCCACGATACGATTTTCGCCGCACAAAATGTTATTCGAACGGGACCCATACTTCGCTGCCTCTGATAACGTGATAATCCGCCTGTGTATGCGTGTGTCTGCTTCTGTATGTGCATGTGAATCTGCATATATAGTGCGTGTTTATGCACGTAATGCGATATGTAGAGATCGAGCTGGCAGTTATTCACGTGGACTAACAAATAAACACGTTACGAACACTCAATCATCACAGGCTTGCGTGAGATCTTGTCTCTCACATGTCCATCTCAAATTGTTCCGCAGTTTCATCGATAACCGCAGCATCTGCAATCAGAGATATACGTTGAGTTTTCTCCATTCGACTGTATAAACTTTTAAAGAGGCTGTTGAATTGAGACATGCGATCGTAAATAGAGATTTTTATTGTTCCATGCATTTAATGCAATGATTTATAAAATTTTCAATACTGTGAGAAGTGCGTTAAAAAAATCAAATTGGAGCATACGAACCTTTAGTAAGAGAATCTGGTACTTTGGCCGCTGGAGCCGTGATGGTCGGCGTGGTATCCTTCAGAAGGCTAGCTGGGATGGTAGGCAGATTTTTCGGTGGTGTTCGCGATATTGGCGAGTTTCGCAGATTCATAAGAAATGCTCTCTCGTACACGATACGAGTACCTGCAAAATAGAAAAAAAATCATTAATATTGTATAATATTATACCAAAATGAATCGTGTTGTTTGAATAGTTGGAACATGTTTGCATATAATTTGATGAATTTACAATTAAGTATTCAAAGCAAGCGAAAAGGTATATTTCAAATATTTGTTTACGATTTTAAATCTAACAAATAATCATTAAATGAACGTTTAAATGCTTGATTACTCAAATTAAATTTAGCACAAACATTTTTAATTTTTTTGTATCCGAGTGCATGTTGCTGACGTTTCTATTTTTAAAAAGTCATAACCACGGCGTGGGTCTCTGGAAGCAAAACATATGAACCATGAGTACAATCCACACGTGTTGAAACTATGCAAAGCATTAAATTTATTTTTAAAAAATTTGGTGAATTATTTTGTATAAATTTTACCATACATATTGCTTAGATATTCAAAGGTTTAAGGTTTTCTTGTACGAAAAGTAATAAACAATAATTTTATGTTCTGTATATAACGAACAGATAATATGGAGTAGACAGAAACGATTGACCTAGAATATTCAAACATCGAAGGTAATCTTAATAGTTGAAATAAGTTTTCGTATTTGATGTAGTCGATATACTTGATCCGATAAGTTAACAGAAGTTCACTTATCAGATATCAACGCTATCGCATAGAAAGTAATAATTATACAAAAACTTTCTTATCGAACAGGGTAAAGTTTTAAAAAATTGTTGCTAAAGCGCAGTTACAAAATAAGTTCCTCTAGAGTACAGATTATCGCAGTCCAAGATATAGTACTATAAGCTTATCTCATTTCTGCAGAATCTGCAATGTCTCAAGAAACTGCTAGATGCCGTTCAGAAGTGAAGGAGGGAAATAAGATGAATTACATTCGTTGTAGTGTTATCATCAGGATGTATCACTATCGAATTTTCAATGCGTATTATTAATTCATCATTCTTTTACCGCTAGGTACGAATCAATGTTTAGGAATAATTTATAGTTTACTGGTATTTTAGTATTATCTAAAATTACATACAAAAAATGCATAAAATTTAAATTCATATTTTACTTCTTAAAAAATCTTCATTAATAGAAATAATGGAAAAATATGAATAAATATTGTGGAATTCGTTAAATTTCTCTTTTATTAACAAAATTACCGTGTAACAGTAATTCGATATAAATCTTCTCGGTAGATTTGTTAAATTGAATTCAAACTTTAATTATACCTTTGAAATAATTCAATTGGGTCGTACCCTAACTTAGCTGAACTGAATAAATACAAAAGGGTTGAAAGCTTCTGCAAATCGGAAAATCAATTAAGCAACGTCAAATATAGCCAAAGTAATTGGGACAGTCTTGTGGTCATTTTGTGCTCTTTGAAACTTTATTGCAGTAACCTTTTGTTTCAATACTGTCTCATACCCAAGTTCGCATCTTATTCTGTAAACTTCTATGATTCCACTATGAAGTTGATTCTATTCATAATACAACTATTCTGAAGTCGGTCTTAAGTATATCCTTATTTTTGCAAAGTTAGCAGTTTCTTCTAGACTATAGTTATGAAATAAAATTGAAGACATGTACTTTTAAAGCAAAAATTAGGTGCCCCTTTCACAAAGTAAACTTTGTACGTTAAAATGAACGCAATACTATGGTAAAATGGTAATCATATTATATTAGTTAAAATAAACATTAGATTTGTCAAAGTTACAAGTTAATCATTGCTTTCGCCAATTAAATACATGACAGATTCAATTCATTGGGTTTATCTCTGAGAACTTATTTTATAATATAAATGACGATTACTTTTAGTAATATATTGTTTTCATCAAAACAGTTTCTTTATCGTACAAGATTCAATAATCCGAATTCATATGACTTGTTATGTTACGATAAAATTAAGTGTGTTAAAAAAAAAAAAATTATTACTCGTAAATTCAAAAGCAAATTAGTAATATGACAACGTATTTATATAAAAGTGAGTCAAAACAACAGTTTTTCTTTTAAGTATAATGAATAATCATTTCGATAGTATATTAGTGTCATGATAAGTTGTTAGTTTGGATAAGCGTAAAATGCAAGCATAAATTCAGAGCGCAGGGACATTTTTTAATTTTATAGCTTGTTTTATTTTAATGCGTCTGCTTTTTACTTAATTTTAAGATTAAATTGAATTGACGTTTTGACGAAGCAGTGCAGTGAATGAAATTTATAAAAAAAACTTAACTGTTATACAATGCTATAGCATCGAATTAAAGAAGCGATCATTGAAAAAAAGAACTCGACATCTGTTCATTGTAATCCGTTTTGGTATCGGAGCAGCAAGAAAAGCAGTAATTGAAATTCCACCGAAGTATTCAAACGTATATAAACCTTATAACTTATGCAAAGTTCATCAAAATTCACAGCGCACAATTCACCGCACGTATTTCCCTCGGGCCTATTATATATTTATATATATTTATTCTATATATATATATATATATATATATATATATATATATATATATACACGTGTAATTATACGTACTCCGAAACGCGCATCATTGACTTCGCAGACTAGGCAAGATAGATAAGGTTAAATATGCGCGCGCGCGCGCTCGCGCGAGGCGGTCACCACGCGTGTTTACCGCTCATTTTCATCATTATGTAATTGCGTCGTTATATACCGCGTCCCGCGCGCCGTGTGTGCTGCTGATCTCGGCATTCTCTTTACAATCAAGCCAGGCATTGCCGAGCATTCGAAATAAACAAGCGGACGGTAAAAATAAAAAGCAGTTGAAAACACGCTGTGATTTACGATTGTTTTCAGCCGCGGAGCTCGACGAGCAACGTATATACGCGCTATATACACCCGAAAGCTCGCGAAATTTGTTTGAAAATTTTCGAATCGCTTCGGCAGCTATAGGTTCGTTTGCCGGGAATAATGACAGGAAAGAATTGGAGAATTCGAATGTGTACCTTGTACGCTTACTTACTATCGATTTTCGCGCGACTTGTTGTCATTGGCTGATACGCTTTTGTATATCGGAGAAATAGGCGTAACGACAATTTTTAAAACATAACGCACGCGACTTTTACGTCGCACTTTCCCGACACAAAGTTGTGCGGCATATACTCGTGACTCATTCGCAAAGTTTTTATCAAGCAAACAAATATACGGCAGGTACGCGGACAAACGTGACTGATTCCCGTCGTGGAGTACATTTCGTACAATACGAAATCCAAACAAAGAACAGAAGGCCTTGGAGTGCCTTCTGCTATTGGCCCACGAGACCCGCCGAAGCCGGGAGTACAGCAGGAAACTGCACAGATAAAATTATCCCGACAGCTTCGAGCATCAATGCTAGCGACAATAAGCAACAAACGAGGTACGCGGCAATAAACAATTGCAAGAGCGTATACAAACAATAAGAGAAGATAGAACACCGCGTGCTCCGAAACGCGAGGCACTGGAGGCCGGCCGCATGTGTAGTTCCTATGCACATATAGGGATTTCGAGAGCGAGAGAGATAGAGCGAGCCGAAACGAGAGCGAGAGCTCGCACTAGAGCAGGCTTTGAAAAAAGATAGAATAGAGTAGAGATCACGATCAAGGACTAACCTCCCGGCGTCGTGGAGTAGAGCGTGCCTCCGGGCGTGGACGAGTAGTCGGTAGGTAGTTGATTTGCGTCGTGGATGACGACCCTCTTGGCGGGTATACTCTGGATCTGGGTGGCCTGTCTCGCGATAGGTGACGCCGACATTTTCTCTCTCGTCCGACGATACAGTCTAATCTCCCTGAGTGAAAAGCAAGTGCGCGCTGCACGCGGGAATAAAAGCGAGATATCTCTCCTCGGTGGGTTATACTGCGTGCGGAGCCGAGTCGAAATGCCGGGCGCTATGTTAAGCGTGTATATATATAACAATGCGAGAGCGTAGCGAGATGGAGCGGCACTGACTGCGCGCTGCGGGGCGGTGAATTCGAGGATGTGTGCGTGCGTATGGTGCGCGCGGGGAAAAACTCGTGGACCCTGAACAAAACAAGAGACCACGATCACGATGTCGCGCGCTCTATTGATAGAGAGCCGAAGACGCACGCGCACGCGGACGCGAGAGGAGAGAGCTGAGAGCCAGAGAGCGAGAGCCCTGCGTGTCGTTTTTGTGCGCACGTCGTTCAGCTGTCTATATGTATGCACGTAAATATACGTATGTGTGCGTATGCATGTATATACACGCAGGCGTATTAGAGTTAGAGACTTGCGGTGTTGCGGTTGCCGCCTACTCAGTTGATTTCGTTTACTGCGCAGTATAAGGTATATGGTATACCTATACAAATTGCTTCTGCCTGCGCGCGCGACTGCTCCGATACGAGTGCCTCATATGATGCTAAAGCAAACATGCGCCGTGTGGATATACAAGCACGTCGTGTACACAGTACGAGTGTATCTATATCCAAAAGAAGTATCTGTAGAAAAGTGTTGACTCGCGGTACGCGAGGGATAGAAAGCAAAAAATATGTACTTTTTAATATGTACGGGGGTTGCGTATGACAGGATAAATATATATGTGAAATGCATAAAATTTACCAATTTGAATTTCATTACTTTCGCTGTATTCACGTAATAAATGATGTTCAGAATACTTATGTTGTTTGTTGTCAATGCGTATATATTAAATTCCCATCCTGTTTTTGATTGGATGGATGTTTTCGGAAGATAAGATGGGCATATTTCTGGTGGCTTGGTGCAACAATTATGAAGTGTAATAATTCATAGTTGGAGCAAATTTTAAAGTTTACAAGATAAAACGTGGCAAGTATTACCTACAGTCGCTTTACTGTCTTAGGTACTTTCGAGTTTCGGTAATACAATCTAAAGCTTCAACTTTTCTCCGAAAGAGAGCAGTAGTTCCCAATTCTGATGGCTGCAGAGAATAAGAACTAATTTACTCAATCGAATAATACTTATTGATTTAATTTTATTTTTTGGTTTCTGGATTTTTTAAAATCTGAAAATAAAGTTTTTTAAACAAATAATTTTGGTTAAAAGAATATTTTTCGAATATTAAAAATTTCAACAGTGTTTTGGTTAATTTTCAATTTGTTTTAATTTAAAAAAAATGTTAAATTAAAATTATTATATTTTTAAATGCGATTCTAATACTGATATTCAACTTCAACTCTGATGAAATAATTATCATTTTGTTATGAATCGTTTACTTTTTGGAAGGAAAATTTTTATTGTATATTGCTTTATCTATAAACCTATCAAATTTATTTATAAATAAATATTTTAATAAAATTGATTTTTAAAATAAAAAATCTTATCAGTTATTTATTACAATTTAATTATTATTCGTTTGCAAATTAACTTTATACCTTCATTAATAAGCTTACCGTGTTTATCTCTTTCCGATAATTTATTACACGCAAATAAATACTTACACGTCTGCTTGAAGGGGTTGAAAGTTAACGATTTCACACATTAACAGTTTTATGGTAGCCCAAGCGTAAAGATGCAGTTAGCATGATATTACGTTTGTATTTCAACGGCTCACTAGTTTGGAAATAAAGAGCAGTTTTTTCCGTATGTAATATAGCATGCAAGCCATATTACTTCATTTATTCATCTCTTTGCAAAACGTTAAGTAGTCTAGAATAGACTTTAGACTTAAAAAAAAACTTTTTATTTAAACGATCGAATAATCATAGTTACTTTTTAAAAAGCATTATATATCTATAATTCTATACCTTGATATAATAAATTATAACTTTCCTGGTAGTTGCTTTTTTTTCAGTTAACTTGAGAGCTCTTAAAGAGAAACATGCGATTGCGCATTTCATAAATGATGATTAAGTATTTACAATTATACATCATTACAATCAGTCAATTTATCACGAAAGCAAAGTTAATTTAAATTAAAGTGTTAAATCGATCAATATTAAATAAACTTCATTAAATGATTTGAAATTTGCAGCATTTCATGGATTAAACCGTAGTAGTGTGTAGTGTAACATAGATGAAGCTTTTATTGTGCCCAAATAATTCCAGCGTTTACTAAATTGGATGTATAGTATGGTATCCTTTAAGGTAAATTAAAATGGGAATCACCAAATAAAATTAAATTAAACAAGAACGATCTTGGAACCTTTTATATATATAAATCAATAGTACAAACTGTATCTACTTAAATATATAATAGAATTATGATATAGACTATATTATGTACGTTTGCTTTGATAAATTATAAGTCATTTGGGTAAAAAATTAATTCATATTTATTATTAACAATACGCAAATTGCATACTTAAATATTGCATATAAATAAGTATAAAAGTAGGATAATATATATTTACACATTAATGATTTAAATTATGAGATTAAATGTTTCAGTATACATACACATTTTAACAACATGTCTTGTGTACTATAAAATCTGACTGAAAATCTTAAAAAAATATTGCTTGCAGAAGTATCAAAATTAGTACTATCAATCAATGATTGATCTTATTAATGCTGCAAAATGAAAAATCGATTATTTATTTGCTTTTTGAAAACGACAATCTAGTCTCTCTTGGATATTTACGACTTTAACAACTAAATCATTGTTAAAAGTCGAATTTATAACCGTTGCCATTGACTTTGACGTGGGCTACCGAAGGTGCTGCCGAATAAGCGACTCCTAGTAAATTGGCGTGTTGCTGCTGCTGCTGTTGTTGAACCTGTTGCTGTTTCTGAAGATGAATTTGTTCGGCATCAGAGGCCACTGTTTGAGCTTGAGGGCTAGCGAATCTCGAGGCAACAAGTCGAGCAAGATGCGCCTGCTGTTCGGCGTTTTGTTGGGTAATAGCATCAATAGAATCAACTTGAGGTTGATGGGAGTATCCTGAATCAGGGAAATAAATTGAAAAATAAATATAGTATTGCAATAAGAGTGAATATGCCAAATTGTTTTGTAGTGTTCTAAAATTTCTTTTGATCGTTGTTTTATCTCAAAATTAAAGACAAAAATTTGTGTATTTAATTACACATTTTATCATTTATAACTTTATTTGCCATTTTCAGCGGGGTTAATTAGAGTGTATGTTTTAAAGCTTATAAAGAAAGATCTTACCGCTAATTAAATTTTCAATTTCCATTGGGGATGTGCTGACTCCCGCTTGAGTATCGCAATATAATTAATATAATATTCTACTTATAATATAATTAGTTTGAGATTATAAGAAGAAATAATTTCAAATCACATTTTGATACTCATAACTTGGGCGGTACAGTAAATGTGTGTATCAAGAAAATTTAAAAACGGCTCACGTCCCAAGTAATAATATCAAGAATGTCTAAGATAAGAAAGTTCTTGTGTACTGTACAGGTACATGTATAAGATAATAAAATATTATGTTATTATATACTTTAAGGTAAAAAAAACTTTAGAAAGAATTAGCCCGTTATTTGGACGGGGATGTCCTACTTATGGCGTCTTTATCTTCAAGAGGAGGGTTTACGGGTAAGCCGAGAGCGAGAGTCTCGATCCACCTTTTTTTTTGCCCACCAACGTAAAATGTAAATTTATTGTATCCCATCTCGGACGAGCGTTATCAAAATCCCTTTCTCGAAAGCGTCTACATTAGTATACGTTGGGCAACCAGGCGCGTTCAATTTTGTACCGCTCAACTCGTCGAGCCTTAAAAAATTAGTCGGCGAAGCGTTATGGTAAATTTGCTCACCGGGGTAAATTTGCTGCTGCGGTTGTTGTTGGTACTGTTGATATTGCTGCAACTGCTGCTGGTAAGCCAATGCCAAAGCTTGTTGCTGCTGATAGTCGTATTGCTGCTGCTGATACGTTGCAGCTGGAGCGGCTGCCGCCGGCTGTGGACCAGCTGAATAAAACGCCGTCGGAATCGGAGCGACCGGAGAATACCCTGTACCGTAAATTATAAGATATTACTTTATTGTCGATATATATATAGATATGCACGTGTGTACGTAAGGAGTGGCTTTATTGTCGATAGTACACCTGTTATGAGTGCACCGTATACGTATATAAAGCAAGCTATAAACGTCCACATCCCGTAACGTCAACTTTTGATTGTTATATTATACCCCTGGTCTAAAGCTCGGCATAATAGCGATAACTGCGCGTCGTCTGCGAGACGATGCGCATGAACGCACGTGCGAATATATAGTGCGCGCAATTTTGAATGCCTGCGCCGTGCTGTACGCGCGAAACTTGCGAACGCGCGCAATATAGCGATGAATTTAATACTTCGGGGTCGGGCTTGTTGGTCACAATGTGACTTGAGGGATGCCTGTGTGTATACGATAATGACATCGAAGAACAATGAAGATTGATCGATTCGGCTTGCTCTCGTATATACATGCTTGCGCTCGCGAGGGTTGCGTTTTATTTGGCATTCTCGCAGTGAGCGCGTATGCGCAGAGCAAATCTTTTTGCCCCGGCGATCTCTTTACTTTATCGCGTGTATTTTACGGCGGATGCTCTGCTGTGCGTAACTTCGGAAGCATTATGCGCGCTCGTACCGCTGGAAGAATGAGAGGAGCGTATGTACATAAAGCGAGTTTTTCCTGACTTTTACGCTCGCGCGCGCGCTTTCGCTGCTTATATACGTCTCTCAAAGCGTGGCGTTACATAATACAACTGAGGCTAAATCACATTAGCGCTTTTGCGGCGCAGACTCGCTAACAAATGACCTGTGACTTGGTGTTTTAAAGCGGCGCAAATGAAGGGTTTACGCTCATGCGGCTTAAAGTGAATAATATTCGATGTTCTAACACAAATCATTTCTTCTTCATATATAAAAGATTGAATGTTGTTTTTATTACGCGAGCATAAAAAAGAAAACCATTTTCGGCGCCCGTAAGCCAGAGCCAAAATAGTTTCCGTCGGATGTGGAAATGGAGTTGACGTATACATGTATCTATCGAGAAAGTGAAACGATAGTTTAGACATATGTCTCGCAAAGTTATAAATGGAGTGAAGAAAAACATGATAATTTTTTCTCTGAGCGATAGCTGCTCTGCGTCTCAGCATCATTTATCAGAAAGCCAAATTTGAAATCGCAACATTCAAGCATCGTAGAGGATAAATCGAGCAAAAATCTGTAAACGTAATCTTACGTACCTTGTGTGGACGTTTTACGTGACTTTAATTTTGTTTCTCAAATCGCAATCAATTGTCATTATTCATGAGACGACAGTAAAGAAGCTAATGACTTCAAATGTATAACAGTATATCATGAAAATAGGGGCAGAAACCATTTGGTCTTTTTCATTAGTGAGGATAACGTTCGAGCACGGAGACGAGGGCTCAGATACATTATCCGCGTGTGAAAAATTGGATTGAGAATTAAGGTTTTCGAGTGGTCCTATAAAGGACTGTTAAATATTGATTTGTATTTATATTTTATACTTTACGCAGGCAGCTAAAGTTTTTATTGAGGGATATATATGATCATGGTAACGATATTGCTGCATAACCCATTAAAATCACACCAGATCTGATTATGTATTAAAATCCAAACGAATTTATGAAAATTTTGTTAAGCAATAACGTTAGGTTGAGCAGTGATACGGTTTGCGCAGCCCTTCAACCTTTAAAATCCGATTTCTGAAATAAATATATAGTTTAGAAAAGTTGTAAAACATAAAAGTATAGAGAAAAGTAGTTAGCAACTTCTGAAAAGAAGCTTAAAATTTTGATAAAAAAAAAAATATTTTATTGCGCCCCATAAAAGCCAAATCTGCGCGTAATTTGAAAAAGATTGTTTTCAACAGCACAAGTCGTAAAAGAGAAATTCTCCTAGCCTCGCACGAACAACTTCTCTCATGTAGAGTTGAAAATGAATAGAAACTGCCTCTCGTATAAAGCACACACTGCACAGTGCATACACATACACACACACACAAACACACAAATGCACACATACATTAAAAAGTTTCTCCCTACACACGCCTCTCCCACCGACGAGCTTATGATGAACGACTTCTTACACTTCCCTTCAGAAAAGTATCTTGAAAAGTTAACGTTTACATACTACGGTAATTCACAAGTTTCCTACCTCGGAAATCCATCTCCAGCTGTCTCTACTGAGCCATTACGTCTCTCTCTGTCTCTCTCTCTCTCTCCTTCTTACTGCCCCCCTGTGCCCCCTTCCTTCCGGAAAAAAAGTAACTTACAAATCCCGACCAAGCGCCGCATACACACGTATACCATTCGACTCGAGAGAAAATCTCGCTAAGACGGCGTTTGCGTAATTTTCGCGGACGCTCAAGACGGATTTCCCTTACAATGAGATTCATGCGCGCGCGGAGTGCGCGAAAAAAGCCTCTCGTTTTTCTCGTTGGAGCGCGCGCTCGCGCACAGAATTGTCGTAAATCTAGCGCTCGCGCACGTGTCCACGACCCCGTGAGTTCTGTGACCTTGATACCGTAATACTTTAGCCATCCCCCTCCCTCTGCATGTAACCCAAAGCTCTCTAATTAAGAAGCGTTTCTCTTTCACGCGCGGAGGGGAGGGCTCCTCCAAGAGGCTACGCGCAGAGAGAGGAGAGAGAGAGAGGGAGAGAGTCACAGAGAGAGAGAGAGAGAGAGAGAGAGAGAAGCTCTATAATCCGCGGAGCTTTCGATAATAAAGCCGTTTTCCGAAATCTAATATCCAATGGGATTCCGCCCGAGTATTATACGCATTTGGGTAATGCGTGAGCGCACGTGTGCTCGGGAGAGCGACAGATACGAGGAGAGTATATACTGACCTAATCCGGGATTGCGGTAAGCGAGGGCGTTGGCAACGCTCGGCAGGACCCGTTGCGCCAGATGAGGATCGCCGACGCTCGAGCTGAATGCCTGATGAGAGGACGGCCCGTTGAAAGCAAAGGCCGTCTGGGTGAGGCCCGGCCTCACGAAGCTGAACGAGGCGTGCTGCTCGAGACCGCCGAGTACGTTCGACGGCCTGACTCCGTTGCTCGTCGGCTCGGCGGCCGCCGCCGCCGCCGCCGCCGCCGCCGCCGTTTGGATCGCGGCCAGCGCCAGCAGCAGTGTCAGCTTGCACCTCTGCAATTTTCCGAAGGAAAAATCAGAACAAAATTTTCAAAAAATAGTACATTTCGACTCGGATCGATTCGTTATATGCGCGCTGTATGTGCGAGCGACGCTTTTGTCGCTGCGTTAGCGGCGGCGGACAAGAGGGGGGAAAGCTCGAGCTCAGCGCGAGCGCGGAGAGGAAGGGATTTTCCACTTGGTCGGCTTTTTTCTCCGCAGGCGAGGACGGAGGCTCGACTGTTGTTCTGTTTTGTCGGAGAGTGAGGGAGGGGGTGGGGGATGAAGTGTGTACGGGATATACGCGCGTTCTGAGGGTGGAGAAAAGGGTGTTTTGTAATCTGTTTTGCGGAATTGTTGGCGTGGAAGGGTTAACATCGGCGTAGACGCATTGTTATTACGTTCCTCTATGTAGCTACGGGTAGGAATATTTGCCTATTCAATAATAATTCCAGTGCAATGCGCGCGCGTCTATCGGTCGCTCGTAAAATCTTTTTATCCAACAAAAAGTGCGGAAAAAATGTATAACGCCCTCTTTGACGGCTCGATACAGCGCGGCGGTAAAGCTAAAAATGCGAGATTAATATACAACTTTTTTACAGCGTGCAGATAATGAAAATTTCATTATTTGATTAATCCTATAGTATTTTTTTTAATCTCGCACTCGTAAAGAACGCCTCCAACTCTCTCTTTTGCTCTCCTACAGCGCGAGTAGTAAAAAACTCATTTGTTTTTGGCACTACTTAGCTGGCGTCAGTCTGCCCTATTAAATTCCATCGCGTCGCTATCTCATCGCTGCTCTCTTTCTTTTGTCGCGCGCAGCTATTGTATAATACTGCTCTTCATTTTTACGGCCGTGGTATTCTCCTCTTCGACGAAGCAGAGAGGGAGAGAGAGAGAGAGAACTGCTAATCCCGTTTCGCCGGGGATCCGTCGGGAAGATTGGCTGTTTAATTAACTAAATCGCGATAATAAACAAAACGGAAGTACACGAGACGAAGGTATAAACAGTTTCAACGTCCTTGACAAGTCGGGGTAATTGAAAAAGGGTGTAGGTGTGTGTGGGTGCCGAGAAAATGGCTTTGATTTATATTTTCTTACTTAATGAATGCACGAACGCGCGCGGCGATGCGCGCTGTGCTCTGCCTTTGAAAACGGATAGACTCACACACGCCGATTGTTATATTCTGCCGTGTAGGTGCGTATAATATGTCGAATTTCAAAAAATAAATGCACTTTTCTTTGATTTAGAATTCGCAAAAAAAATTTTTAAGCTACAGCTTTCGGACCAATGGGACTTTCTTCTGTAAGCCAAAAGATGATGAAAAATGCCGAGGAACATGCGAAATATTGAATATGGCACATTTTTTTTTAAATTAAAGCTCTTTTATAATACTTTATTATAGTGTTATTCGAAATTTTATTGGTGCCTCGAGAACGTTCGCAGTTGTTATTATTCCAGTGTTTTGATGCATTAATTTTCTGTAAAAAAAGCGTAAAATGGTTCAGAAATATGGTTACTATAGTAATTTTTCCCATGTTCCTCTGCACTTTTGATTATCTTTCGGCTCACCGAAGAAAGTCTGATCGGTCCGAAACCTTCTAGTTTTAAAAAAATTTTTTCGATTTCTAGACCAAAGAAAAGTGCATTTTTTCATTGAAATTCGACGTATATGTATGTTACGAAAAGTTAAGCGAATATTTTGGTATTCCACACGTGCGGTCGCGGTCCACGCGAAATTCCGCTTCGATATTCGAGCAACTCCGGAATGAGTCTTTACATGAAAAATTAAAAAAAAAAAATTAAAAATGAATTTAAACGTATCTGCTATCAAACGAGCGCTGGCATCAAAGGTTCCTTTCGAAGTTATTTCAATCGAAGCGTGTACGTACGCGTATGCGTACGTGGCCGGAGTTTTGTGTCGACAATGATTCGCGAACGAAAAAAAATTTAATTTCGTTACGACTGTGTGTAGATATATATATGGCTGAAGACACTCGAAGTTCGAAAGACCGACGATTTCGTCGAGAATTTCCATACTGCACTTCTCGAAATCAGGCGCATCGAGTTTAATGGTCCCCCCATAAAGATCCCGCAAGCGATATTCCACTGCGCGCACTCATCATTATGCACGTTGCCGGCCTTCGAAGCTCCGATTCGCAAACGACGAGACTTGAATGCGTCCTTAACGGCCGCGCATTCTACTACTGCGTGCGCACAAGTATCCCTCCGCTATATAGCGCATATCTATATATATATATATATATATAGCTGCCTATATAGACGTGCGCGCAGCGATCGTTCACATATATAATAACGGAAAGCCATACTCCGCAACGACGGACTTGGTAGCTCGGGCTTACAACTTGATGGATATACGCGTTATATCGAGCGGAAGATCGGAAAGTACGGTATTATCGAAGCTCACTGGGAGGAAAATTGAAAGTCGCGTACGTGATGTAGCCGTAAACCTGTGTTACACGCGCTTATATACACATACACGCACACGTGTACGCGAAACTTGCAGCCCGAGGAAGCGCAACAGGCTTATGGTATGTTTTACTCGGCGCGGAGCAGCAGCATCGGGACTTCTCGACACGTTGCAGCGCTAAGCGAGAATCGTGCCCCCCCCCCTCTCACCCCTCCCGCCGTCCCGGTTCTCGGCTTCTCGAGCTTTCTTCTCCCGATATACGCAGCGTGATTTAATGGTTTCAATAAGCGCGCGCCCGGCTGTCATTATTTAGAGCTTTTCCGCCGCGTCAAGAGCCGAATGAGCCGAGTTGTACACGCACGCGGCATAAGCGTCGGGATCTGGAAATAAAATTGCGCCAAGCCGAAGGCCACTCTCGAAAAGTCCTTCGGGAAGCGAAGGTGACGCCGGCGCTAGTGCGATGGTGCGGTGATCGATATAAGCGTTGAACATTTTTTCTTTTCTTTTTTTTTTTCATGGAATAGATCATTACGCGATGATGGATGTACTCGGTTGGGTTTGGAAAAAGGGCACAGTCTCTTTCTCGGCTGGGGTGTGTGCTAGCGTTTGTTCAGTGCGACGGGGGTGACAGCGGTGCTCCAGTTCGAGCTTAAATTATTCTCCTTGTTTGTCTTTCAGCGGAGGATGGGAGGGCAGGGAGGAGGACGAGAGGGCCGTAAATGTGCGGAAAAAGTACGTTTCAAGCAGTGCCGCGGGACTGTATATTGAATCGGTAAAGTACAAAACGAGTTTCAAGAAGAATAAATAGATTTTGTCCTGTGCATGGAGAGAATGTGGGGTAGTTTGCTATTTCGAGTTAATGGCTGAGTGCGGTTTCTATTATTTATGCAATGTTTATTTCAAGATCCATTCGCCGTAACGTATTCTGGATCATGAAGCTACTATCCCGGGAGTAAGGGAAATCAGCGGAAATAATAAAGTCGTGATGTGATAAGAGACACCAAAAATACATACGTTGAATTATATATAGTTAAGCGGAAAAAATGATCTTCGACGCGTTAATTGGAAAATTAAAATAATATGAAATAATTGGAATTTTAATTGTACGAGCGAACTAGATGGTGTTGTATTTAATTAAAGAACATTAGCATTATTCATAAAATTGAATATTCAGAAACATTAAACTAAGTTCGATAACTAAGAAAATGTTGTAAAAGTAACTTTACTGAGCTGAAAAATTGAGTTTACTTGACAGATTTTAATTAGAAGTATAATAATGTCTAATTTGAGTGGATAAAGTTTCCATTGTAAAGTGTAATTGATTTTACGCACTGCTTGATTCTGACAATAAAATATTACAGTACTGCGTCTGTTCTGGTTCTATATAAGTATTTAATATTAACTGAAAATATTATCTGATTAACTTCAATATCATGTGCATTAATTATAAAAGCCTTTGATACTTGGATAGTAGCATAAGTGCAACAAAGGGTTTTTTTTACTAAAATTATAAATATACGAGCGGCATTCGAATGTGACTTTGAAAGGAAATAAGTATTTAATAGAATTTCTCATTTACGTGTGTCAATCAAACTCTAGAGAGGGGTTGGAAATATCATATCACGACCAAATGATTATCGAGGCTTTCCCAACAATCAATCCAATGTACGAGATTTTCCGAAATACAAGAAATAGAAAGGCAAAAGAGCTTCCAGGAAACAAACAAATTAACGAGTGTAATCAACTGTCGCGAGCGACTGCTCCTTATTCAAATCGATTCGACATACTCGTATACAGCGTTGAATTAATTACAGAATTCACCACACGTTTCCACATCTTTGACTCGTTACTCCCGCATACAGATATATCGATTGCTTTTCATTCTTTTTTTTGCGAATCCACCGGCGCATTAAATTCTTCAAAGAATTTAATTAAGTGATCGATGCTGCGATGGGCCGAATTCACTCGCATCGGTATACATATACCACATAGACATCAGAGAGAGAGAGAGAGAGAGAGAGAGAGAGAGAGGAGGGGGGTATAGAGAGGTATACCTGGAGTGCAGGTCTCGGAAAAAAAGCTGAAGCGTGTAATTGTCAGAGCACTTACCGGCATTTTTCCAGTTGCAGCACACAGAAGTTGTACGAACGACGAAATACGAACAAAAGGACGACAGTGGCGGCGCGCGACAAATAGCACTCGGGAACTCGCGGAGCCGGTGCGCGCTATATAGCCTATATATATATATCTAGCGCGCCGATGAAAATCGAGGCTCGATTCCATCGCTCGCTCGCGCTGCGGGGCATTAAATATCGCGGAAGCTATCCGACCTCTACGTGCTCCGAATGCCGACTATTCATTTATTCTCCTCTCTTTTTTTACCCCCTCCCCGCCGCCTCCACTCTCGTTTTTTTATTCCCTCCATTTTCGCTCTCTTAACACATCGCGCGCTTTCGCCGCTGTCGTACACGTCCACTCTCCGTCGTGAAATCTCCCGCGACTGAATTTATGGGCTGCTCTCTTTTCCTAGGCGTTGGATGTGCGCGCGCGCGCGTACCTACACCTATGCGTCCTCGTGTCCGCGTCCGTCTCGCTGCAGAGCCATTGTTTAGCCGTGTTTTGTCTATATGTAAACTTTGGCTTTTGTGCGCGCGGGCGGCGCCTGCATGCGCGTGATACCGGACGCATGCAGAAAGATATGGAACGGCGCTGGAAACTCGGCGAAATGGAATGCACACCTCGCGCGGTGGATCCTCTGATGGATAAGAATTGTTTTTAGTCTGATTCGAAATTCGGGCTCTGGTATACGTATATATATAGCGCACGCCGACCGTTTGCCTCGGAAGTGGATTACGCGCGCACACCGGCGGGCATTTTTCAGCTTTTTCATTATTACGAGGGACGACGAACTGATCGATAGTGCCGGTATATTTTGTCAACCGAATCGCATCTGCTATGCTGACCCGGAGAGGAATGGAACTTCCAAATATAGGAAGATTTGTGTGCTCACCGCGCTATGTATTTGGATATTTTTGTTAGGATTTCAGATAAACAAAATGGATGCAAATTATCTATTTCTTGTAAATGTTGAAAATTTCAAAAATATCTTGTAGCGAAAAAAAACTGAATATATTTGAGCTCACCTATCAGCTCAACTTTTCAATTTTGCTGCATATTCATGCATGCTATGCTTCATCTCGAAACGACAGCTATTTTAAATATATCTTCAAATAGGAGGCAGACAATTTCATCCGTTCGTGTCTTTCGGATATCCTACGGACAGTGAAGAATTCCACAAATCTCACTGTGTAACACTCAGCACATATGTATACGAACGTTTCAAGCATGTCCTCAGCAGGCTCAAATTAGAGATAATGCGATTTAGCTCATTAAGTAAAAAAAATTACTGCTCCCTCCGAATTTGCTTATGCAAAGTAACGCTAATATTTCCACATCAAAAATTTACGAGATCAACGCGGTTGCTATTCGCTCCCTTAACCAATAAATGAACTACATAAATCGACAAAGTCCTATTAAGTTTATAGGATTGTCACCGTAAAGCCGTTCTCTCCTTCGAATACGGAATTCTCGCATTTACAGCACTTTATATTCAACGCGCCCCATCACTTTTTCCAAATCAATTTTCCCAGGATACATCGATTTGTCCCAAGGTTAATCAAATAACCAGTGTAGTAAAGGCGCGCGCGTAACGTCGACGATTCCCCAGCCCTCGATTCTATTGAGTCGAGAACCATCGCCCCTGTTACCCCTGTAGTGTCTCCTCTCTCCTTTAATCTAACGTTTGATGACGAGAAACGAGAAGCTTCGCGAAAGAGAGACATCGAGCTAGTCCCACTTAAAAAAGGAAATTCCTTGGTGCGATTTTGATGGGACCGTTTTTTTTCGTTCTGTTTTTTTTCGATTTTTTTGTTTGATTTAGATTTTGAGGTCTGAGCTAACTGATACACGCTTCAAAATTACCTATATCTTTTCCGCGAATACGTATTATAGAACCAAACCAAAATTGTCCTTCGTCGAAAAGTAGAGCTCAAGCTCTCGCAGCAGACTCTCCACTATACTGGATTGCGCATACACAATCATCAGCATAGTCATCTTTTAACCCAATCCCAAGCGTCACCGCAGGATCATTTCCCTGTATTCGCGAGAAGCGCCGAGATATTTCAGGGTGAAATTGCGAGGATGACAATCGCTATACATCGGCACTGCTATATACACGAACAATGGGACGCATTTCACGGAACAGCGCGAACGCTACCTTCTCCGCATACCACTCGGTCGGCCGCCTAGAACTTGCTCATGACGCGTTGATCTTGTATAGTTATTCATTATAAAGCTGACGCTGCGACAAGCGGACGAGCCGAGGTATTTATCGCGTATACATCTGGCGTATAATACGCGCGATCGCACACACGGCATCCCTGCGCGAATATTTCGAAGATGTCATAACCATCAAGTGTACAGGGGACGTGTGTGCGAAATCGATGCGCGCGCGCAGTGAGAAGGAAAGTGAGTTATTAGTAAAGTTGCCGTTGACGCGTGTTCGAACATTGAAGTTTCACGCCGTGTGCGGCTCGTATACAATATAGTGACCGGAAGTCAGCGAAAGTGCGCGACTTTCCTCTCCGTCCCGGTGTCAATTAATTAAACGCGCACGTCCTGTTCGACTTTGAGTTTCCATCGAGACTGCCTTGAATGATGCGTCTTTTATATTCGCTCTGATATTTTCCACTTGTTTATATCTTATGTAGCGCTTATACGTCTCTGCGTGTATACCGACCGTTGAATTTAACGAGAGCACAATGCAAAGCTTGCACATATGCGCGTTATTGCTCTCTTTCATTATGTACGACAGTCGGACGCTGGAGAGAGAGGAGAGAGAGAGAGAGAGACAGAGAGACAGAGAGAGAGCGTTTCATCTTACACACGAGGTGCGCGCGGGCAATAAATAATTCATAACGAAGTTAAAGAAACGGCAACGAGGTGCCATGTACATTTTAATGTGTTTCATTAGTCTTTGGAGTACCAGGCTGTACATTTAATTAAAACTTCCAGCGGCCCAACTGATGGTGGAAGCTATAAATGCATCCTAGACTCGAAGTTAAATTAAAAACATTTAGCCAAGTTTCATTTATCGCGCAATGGATATTAAAGCATGGCCGTGATGCCGCAAGCCAGAAAAAAGTGAGAGTGCGTTATTGAGAGGGAATAAGAATCACAGTTCCAAATAAATTGTCTCTAACTCTCGGTCTTGGTGATAATAATAATTGAGTCAAATCGTCTCCTCGTGCCACTTCAAGACTTTATTTTGAGCCTACACTGAGAGAAGAATTTGTTTCCCACAAACAAGTATATTCAATATTGTTATATTTATGGTACAAAAAATTTGATTATTGTTACTAAATATTTGATTATGCCAGGTTATGACTTAGTTTCTTCAAATATGATTTGGTTGTGGCAACCAAATATTGTATTGAGCAAATAAACGAACAAGGATTTGATTGTGACAACTAAATATAATTGTCGCGACCAAACTCAATCCAAAATTGGAGTGGCTCGAGGAGATGATTTGACTAAATTTTTTATTAAGAATCATAGTTTTTGGGATTTTGCGCAAGTCGTACCTACAAGGATGCGAAGGTCACGCTAGGTAAGGGATAAGAAAGTACCTTGACCCCAACACAACGACACATTTCAGTCTTATTGTTTTACTCGGATCCCGGGGACTCGGTGCGCCGATACTACTCGAATCCGTATTTCGCGGCAAGGAAAACATTAATCTCAATCGCTTCGCAAATAAGCGCTGGAAGGATAGAGGGAGGAAGGGAGAGAGAGAGAGAGAGAAAGCCGAGAAGGATATAAATTGCCTGTTTTTTTTACGTAAACGCGCGGGCTAAAGTTTGCGACTCGAAGTGAACGCTAAAGTGCTGAAAGTGCTATAATACGTTAATCTTCCATTGGTTCTCTCTCGGACAAATTGGAAATAAATTTGATTTCATGCGGATGCATTTCTGGCCATTATCATTCAGAAGGCGCGACAATGTTTGTCCCGGTATTTCATATTCTTCTCGCGCATATATTTCGATTGAATTGATATAGAAATTGCCGGCTTAAAAGGTGTCGCGCATATATAATTAAAATTTGCGCGATCGCGCGTTTAATTCAAATGAGAAATGCATATAAAGATCAGGCTCTGCGGACACAATCGGGAATGTGGCGGAAATCGGGAAAAAGGTATAGGCGTCCTTAGGAAATATTGAGAAATTACGATAGAAGTTCTGGGTAAAAATTAAAATCGCAGTTCTATTATTCGTTAGTTTAGTTGTTAGCGAACACTTAGTTTATGTATGAGGAAGCAGCTACTATCAATATTCGAGTAGTACTTAAATTTAGATAATATTCAATTTACCAAGCAATCGTAATTTTAATGAATAATAAAACTATTTGCAATTTATAATGCCATAAGGTGAAAAGATGAATCTTTTCTGTTTCACATTTAAAATTGATAACTGAAAGGAAACAACATCCTTTCTCAGCGGATACAAGAAAAATGATCCTATCGGCAAAGATTTTGAAAAATATCTTATCGCGACATATATAAACTTATTTCGAAAAGAGAGATATTTTGTCAGAATATTATTGTACAGAATCATATACTTAATATAGATTCTTAGTTTTATTATATTTTCGTGTGTACATAATTTAAAACATTTTTGTTTATTGTTTGTTGTGTTAACATCTTTATTCAGTCTTCTATTTGTGTTTATATTTATTTCTTGACTTTACCCTTACTTTATCCCTGAACAGCATGCTTTCCAAGCCGTCGCCAAGATAGGATCTACTGCCTCTTCACCGTTGACTTTGAGTCAACGAACTGTGTTTCGGAATGTCCTGGGATAATACATCCAATACTCAGATGAATTTGTTGAAGTAGTAAAAAACTTTTTGTATTTTTATTCAAAGAAGATGATATAGGTGCATAAATTTGTTTTCTATATGCAAATAAGATGGAAATGGATTCATGTTTCGATATCAGAAAACTATATTGAATAAAATAGATTTGCTGTCCTATTCCATTTCGAAAGTTCTTTCACAAGAATTTTCAGAGTGAACGAACAAAAAGAATCATCGCAGATCTTAAGACGCTACCGAATATTCACTAAAAAATTCGCATAACACAATCAAAGCTGCAGGATAATATTCGAAATTAAAATACCAGTACGAGAGGAAATTAGTACAGTAAAGTCTGGCGATATAGTCGCAACGGGCCAGGCGGCGCTTGAAAACCTAATTAACGCATAACGATCGCTCATAGCGCAAGCTGCGCGCTTAATGATGCTTTTAGCGCGCGAAAAATATCTCGAGTCCGTGGAGTGTGTTATTTTCGTCACGTATATTCGGAAGGAGCAATCTCCTGGATGAGTATAACAGGCGTTGTATGATTTATGTCGGAGCGTCAGAAGCTTGCCTCGCGACTTAGTTTAGGGTTTGGTCGCAAATCCTCTCGGCTATGGTACACAGTGTGGCGCTTAGCCCGGAGCCATTCTCCCCTTATATACCTTATTGCATAACTCGTCGCAATCTCGTACAGCGCTCTCCACTCCTTGAGAGTGTCCGCAGAGGTGTAAGCGTAGCCGGGCCGAAGGGACAGGGAATACTCGCAACGCTGTTAATCTCGCTAGTCGGGCCGAGAGGCGAGAGGGATGGAGAGAAGAGCTTTCCAACAAAGTTTTGCGAATCGAGAAATCGAAGGGGATAAATTATCGCCCACTTCGATCTCGGGAGAGATTGAAAGAGAGAGAGAGAGAGAGAGAGAGAGAGAGAGAGAGAGAGCTAAGAGAGAGACTCCAGCTGGGATTGGATTCGCGGATGAAAGGGTCGAGCGCACACGCTAGCTGCTTTATGGATAAGTCGCAGCGAATATATGCCCTTGCCCAAGAGTCAGTTTGAGCGATCGCCTTCCACAGGCAATTAAATGGGTTATCCTTGGGTAGGATTTATATGATAGCACTTTTTCAATCTATATAGGTAGCATTACAGGTAAAATAGGATTTAAATATTGATTTCATCGTCATAGCGGATGGTTTATGCTTCCTCTTAGCTTTATCCGCCGATTCTAGCTCTATTAGGCATTAATGTAGTAATGGATTCCTTAAAAGCTAATGGATTTCATTAAGGATAAAATTTTCATTCATACTCTTAGGATATGAATTACGTTTGTTTAGTGCTTCATTATAATAAAGACATTTAATGGTGTGATTTTCAGGATTCGTTATGAAACCATTATCTTCTTTATATACCTGAATGAAAGATATGAACAGTTTATGATATCAATGTAATCAATAATAGAATTATTAAAATAAAAATAATATAAAATAAAAACATTTTATGTAAATGTGCACCTTACAGTAGCAGGTAAAATAACTGATATATATTTCGAACGTGAAAGATAAATATGTTAAAAGAATACGGATAACTCATACGAATGAAAATAAGTAAATTTTAATAAATTCTATTTTTAATATACCTTATACACACTACGATGTCAGGTAATATAACTGATATATATTTGGAATGTGAAAAATAGATACGTAAAAAGAATACGAATAACTCATACGAATGAAAATAAGTAAATTTTAATAAATGTCTGGAATAATCAATACATTTAGTATCCGAAAATAATATTAAATCAATAATTAATATGAAATCAATGATAAATAACATGAAATCAAAAATAACCTCCGACAATCATGATATTCATTATATTTTCGCGTCTTAATCACTATAAGATGAGGGAAAACGAATTTATCTGAGTTATACATTTATATAAACTATTTTTATTTCAATGTTGATATATAATAACGATACTTATGTATATATTTTTATTCAGCTAACCAACTTAAAGGCTTAATCTGATTATGTTTTATACACTTAGTGTTTCTTTTTCCTAAAATTAAACATGAATATTGTTTTAATACGATTAAATCTTAATGTATTTTTTTGCTATTTTGGTTATTTCTTCAATTAAATACTTAACAATCTATATAATTATATCTTTTCAGATACAATTTAACATCACATAATCTTTGATTTCCTAATTAAAAGCTTCATTTAACATTTACATTTAATGTTATCGACTTGTTTATAACATCAATTATAATTTACTAAAATGTACATTTTATTTCAGTAACACTTGCCAATTTTTAATTCATATAACATTACACAATATTCAATCACAGTAGTATGCGAAACTCTTTTACAAAGAATACTACAATATTTCTTACAAAAAGCATTAATTTTAGAAAAATCTTTCAGCTTACGAGACATAACGAAAATACAAGTACCTTTGTATTAAAAAATAAAAATAATATATTACATGCACTACAGCAATTAGCTGTTTGGTGTAAAAATTTTATTATTACAAATTAGATAATGGTGTGAACACTATATGATTATTTAATTTGTTTAAATAGCATAATTCTCAATTCTCTTAAGTAATTTTTATGTAAAAAATTTTAGCTATGCTGTAAGTATTGAAGTAATTTATATATGTAATTATTATTTCATTAGGACACTTTTGAAGACTTATAAATATATATTTTCAATAAATGTATATAATTTATGGAATATATCATAAGTTACGTTTGTGATAAAATATGTACATTATGTTACAGATTAGCAGTAATAAGATAATGATGTCAATACAACTCAAGTAATAATTGTTATCAATTCATTAAATAATTATCTTGGTAAGCATTGTGTCACTTACATGATACGACTTTCATTAAAAAAATGAATAAAATTATAATTTTTACTGTACTATATCTAATAGTGAATATATTGTGATCATTTGCATAGGTTGACTCACTGTTTAATATTATAATGTATTTTTTTCTTTACTATTTCTTTAATTCAGGTACATCTAGGTATCGTTGTATAAATTTTTTTTCATTGAAATTTAATACTTTGATTAAAAAATGATTGGAGAGTAAGTAATGAGTTAAAGGAAATGTTTATTGTATAAAAATATTAGTGTTGTTGTATACATTAACGAATTAATAATTTAATAAAAAAACTAAGTCAATAACTGACCTTAAATTACTTTATTCGCATTGCTAAATTAGTAAATCCTAAGCAATCACTATCTATTTGCAGGAATGCGATTATTTGATAGGTAGACTAGGTATAATATGATTGTTCCGATATAAATTATTCATAATTTACAGCAATCAAATTGTCGCAACTAATGGAATGTTTGTCCGATATGCTGATTCAAAAAGATCAATAGCGAGTGAGTTCGAGGCCTGCAAAGTTCGACAAAATTATTCGCAATATTACAAAATATATCATATATCGTTATACAAAATATGAAAGACTATCGTCATCGTTACACTTCATTTTTAAGATATCGTGGTCAGTCAGCACCTTGAAAAAAGTTTGTAAACCTTTCTAAAAACAACTGCAAAAATATTAGTGTCAATTTCCCTACGGCCATCAATTCCGCTCTGTCTAATCATCGAACGCGTACTAAATGTAGTCATATATACGGCGTACAATATGTAAGTTCGTTCAAGCATCAAAGATACGTAAAATGCATAGCAAACCTCGGATCGCTTGAAACTTTGGCAACAGTCCTTTTACCTCTCGCCAGCCTGTGGCCCGCCAACCTGTGGCGCCTTTCACGGCATGACGAGGCTGCTACCTTTATAAGGACTGCAGCTGGCGACGGACAAGTCTGGGCTCTCGAGTGGCAGGACGCCGCTGGATCTGGCGGAGCGCGACGCGCTGACGGAGCTCCCGCCGGCACCGTGGAACGCGCTGCCGTTCCCGGAATTGCTGCTACCCGCTCGTGATCGTAACGGCAGGGGCGAGGTCAAATTCGAGTGGTGCCGCGAAGCCCGACTACTCGATCGGCGCTGATGGTGTCCGTCCTCTTCGGAAACTCGTGTGGCACGCTGATTCGAGAAGCGGAAGTAACCGCGCAGACGCTCCTTCGCCGGCCTGGCAACAGTTTGACGGGTCGGTTCATTACTCGAGATCGATAATAAAATAAATAATAGTAAAATAAATAGTAATAGTAATAGGCAGTGCAAGTTACCGATATATTTTGTAAGTTTTCTTTGAAAAAATGTTTTTGTTTTTTCTTACTTCACACTTTTTACTAACTTCCACTACTTATCAGCAACTATACTCAGGGATATATTCTACTTGGGTTGAGAATTCATACTCACCCATTTATCTAATTATAATAATAGCTCAAGTAGAAGATTGGTGGCTAAAAGGAATGATAAAAGTACTTGAAAAAACCTGGCGTTTTCTTTTAAATATCTTTATAACTAATTTAATGTTTTATTTTAGGAAAAACGAAAGTTCGCTGTCCGAGGGGATTTCAATTTCAATATTGCAACATCGAAACTGTTGATTTAAGTTTATTATTAATAGTCACTATACTATAATACTATATGTAATGTCAAAACATAGTTAACAAATTATAAACATGAAATATTATTGTCTAAATAATTGCGATTTCAAATTTAATCAATTGATCCGCTTTAGAGCTATAATAATAATGATAATAATAATAATAGTAATAATAATTCGAATAATTTATGTAATTATTCGTGCAGAATAACACTTAATCTTGATAATTAGTATAGAATAATATTTGAGATACAATTTGGATCATTTTATTTGCTTCAGAAAAAATATTTCGCTTAAGTCATTCATACAATTATAAATAATTATCGTAAATATTTCCAAAATCATAAGCATTTTAATTGGGTATTTTTCATGTGATATTTTAATGGAATAACACGTTATCGCCTACTTGCAACAACAATCAACTTTCAGCTACGCTTTGAAATGAAATATACATTGATTCTCGAATGAAATGGAAAAAAATTCCGAGTATATATATAGAATTCTCAAAGCAATCTCGCACTCGCAAGGCAGTACGTACATTCCGCTTTCTTCTCAAGCACATTCTATTATTTTCTGCCGTAAATAATTTATCGTTGCTCTTTTTATCGATCATCCCACCCCACCACACGCGCGCGCGATATAGTCGTTGAAATTCAAAGCATTTCGCTGCTTACACTTTTGCCTTCTCGACGAAGACGAAAAAACTTCTTATGTTTCACTGGCGTCGCTTGACGTTCCCTTTCATTCTTTTCCCCTCTGTTCGCGCAGAAACTCCCGAATACTATCCCAACTGGAAAGACAAATAGCATTATAAGCCGAGTGGGTCATTTTCCCCGCATCCCCACACCCCCCTGCTCTCACTTTCTGTCTTGCGGTTCTCTCTCCCTAAAGCCTTTGTTACACCTACAAACAATCTGAGTGCAAGATCTCTCGAGGAATCCGTTGGGTGGAAACTATCTGAACGAAGTCTTGAACCACGAAAGTCACATCTGACTAGTTCACGGCATACATACCAAATCAACCCTCCCTTCGCGTGTATTCTCTTAATGCTTCTCGCCATTTGTATTTTCGCTCACAAATAATCAAGGCTACCATAATACCGCCGAGACTTCGAATTGTCTTTGACTCAATGTGGTTGACCTATATATAAATACATATCACCTCCAAGTTGTAGACAGTGACACTGTATTGGTGAAATTAGTTGACGAAGGCTTATTTTCTGCGTTTATATATATATAGCATTGCACGGAAACGCCTGAAAATTGGATTAGAGAGCGAGAGAGAGAGAGAGAGAGAGAGAGTATGTGTGAGAGAGAGAGAGAGAGAGAGAGAGAGAGAGGAAGGTGACGTGTAATTGTAAGCTAATATCGAATAGACAGTTTAATTATTCCATTGTAGGTTGCAGAAATCCAGTGCAGTCGAAATTATCAGTTGGCATACTGTTTGTACATGTGATCGACGCATCACATGTATATATTATATTACACATTTATATATTAATATGTATTAGCTTATCATATGATATTAGTTTTTGTTCATAAGCGTAATTGAATAATAAACGTCTAATTTTAACGCTGTTTTTATGTATAGTTACAATTATAGACGTGTTTTGCAGTTTGCCGAGCCAAAAGCTTAATTAATTGGTAGAAAATTTAATAACAGAAAACCACAAAGAGTTACATTTATATTTAAGATGTATATTTTTCGCATCAACATTATGAGACAGTCACACAATTACTATTAAATTTGAAGGTAATGTGTAAACCGTAGATTTTCGAAATTACCGCAGCATTCCAAAGCTGCAGCATAATTAAAGTATAATGGAAAGTGAAATGGAAATACAGAAGAAAATTGGAATGGAATGGCAGGGGTTAAGCAAAAGCCGCGATGCATAATATTCCATCGATCGAAGTCGAGCTGAAGAGACATTGAGAGGTGTCTCTTCGATTAGTAAGGAAATAGGTTGATTGCTATCTGTTTTTGACCAGACCGGAAATTCGACTCATTGGCTTTATTCGTTTAAAAGTTTGGCATGCGAACTCCTGAGGCTTATTCAATGATATTCTACACTTCTTCATTGCCTGAGCTCACGTGTCAACTTTTCGTATGCAAAATGCTAGATTTTATAATAACATAAGAATTCTTGTAAAATTCAACAATAAATATGCAGCTGTAGAAAGTATTGATGGTGAAATAATTTTAAAATACACGAGAGACTAACAATATTGAATGTATGCCAAATGTACGCGAAAAAGGATGCCAACCATTGTTATTAACTGCTGGTAATGCATAGAGGATAATAATTCTTAATTCTCGGATTTCACGATAAACAAGGTGACTACTTTTTGTTATGTTTATAGTTTTTTACTGTAATAGCATATTTGAATTTTGTGATGTTCATAACGCAAAGTCCTATCTAAGTGTAAACAAATTGAATGGGTAAGTTCAAATGTTTCTCATTTGCATAATTTCTACTTCATTAATATTTGATTTCCTGTCGAAGTTCGCAAATACGAGAGTTTCATAATTAGGTCTGAGCAAATGATGAATGAATCAAAAGGATATCATTGATCGTAACATCATACGTCATCCTCCGATGACTAATATATCTGCATTAGAGGTGCATAATATTGCAGGAGGGACAAAAAATCGAAGAATTTCTTTATGCTCGAGAAGTTCTTGTTATCGAGGTGATCGTCACCAGCAAAAACGCTCATCCATTATTTTAACGAGATCGATTTACTGCAGGGAGTCTTGGTAAGTTACGTTTTACCTTTAAATTTCTTTTTTAAATTGTTTGAAAAAAATTCGTATTTATATTTATTTTTTACTAAAATTAACAATTCGTAAAATTAACAATAAAAATAGTACATTACGATACTAGTGGAATAAGTCGTACATTACGGCACGACGTGTATAAGTGCACGAGCGTAGCGAGTGAAGTTAGAGTTGTGCCATGAAGAACGACTTATTACATGTAAATTGTACGATATTTTATAGCACTGATTAGAATAAATCCGCTGTCACGGCTAGCCGGGGCATAAATGCGGATTTATTCCACCCAGTGCTATAAACTATTTACCTCGTTCCATAATAATGTTTTTTTTGGAATATGTTGCTTTGTTACCGTAACGAATTATTATTATCATCTGTCAATCATGATTTTATTTATTTAATTTTACATTTAATTAATTAAAATGCCCTTTATACTTATTAAAAAAGATTAAACAAAACCACCGACGAACAATAATTTTTTCATATATTTTTGAAACAAAAATATGGAATCAATTTGAAATCTAATTATAATTCTTGACACAGTATAAAAGTTATTGACGGTGGTTGATGCTATTATTGAGTTAAAAGGAAAAAATTAGGATGATTTTTTGTGAGGCTACTAAATTTATTACGGATCTCCCAAAGCACAAAAAGAATGAATACGTAACGAATTCTGAACGACCTTAGAATCTCGAAGTAAAATATCACTAGGAATCAATATGTACGCGTCTGACCACGCTTGGCTTGTTCTACTGAGAACGGTAATTTTTTTTCCTTGTTACTTGTCAACAGGATTTCCTCATGAATTTTATAGATTAAAGCCATTCTATTGTTAATCTACTATTCAAAACCAATCCTTAAAATTATGTGTTTGATCTGATCATTTCATTGCAAATTAGTTAAAATTCTCCTTTCATCCAATTTAATTTGAATATCATCGGTTTCAATTGGAATAATCAAATGTATGCCCTTTCACAGTGTGTTACACACGATCATCCAATTTTCATCTGTTTGTGATACTTGCTCCGTTATCCTACTGACAGATTACCTTTTAGTGTGACCGATATAGCTGCTTACTACTAGATCAATATATACAAGCGCTTGCTGTATCACTTTCCCTATAAATTCCCGAGTATCTCATTGACAAGTTACAAACTGGCAGTCACTGCGCGAGCAATCCAAAAGAAATTCTTGTAAAATATGCAGTGCTGACTGTAAAAATTCGGGGCTCTCTTTTTACACTTTTAGTTCGTATGCACAAGCTTATTAAACTGGATATGAACGAAAAACTCCTATGAGAATTCTTAGTGAAATACTGTGTGGAAGTACATCATGCACAAGCCCTGAGTGATGAAAAATTTTTCACGGCTCAAGAAAATAAAAAAATAAGCGTATTTGTTTTTATCTAATAAGTGCAGTTCCCGTGGACGAAACGACCTTTATCTAGCGAAAGAGAGAGAGAGAGAGAGAGAGAGAGAGAGAGGACTACATGATTGAAATGAAGCTGTGTATCAGAGTGATCGAAATGAAGTCCACGAAAATTCTCGCAATCTCACTCGAGTCATATTTTAAGCATTTATAAAATATGAATAAAACAAGGGGTGTGTATATATTCCATTGATGATAATAACTGCGCCGATATAAACCTATAAAGCAAAGCTTTGTCCAATTATGTGTGTGTAAGCGAGAGAGAGAGAGAGAGAGAGAGAGAGAGAGAGAGAGAGAGAGAGAGAGAGAGAGAGAGAGAGAGAGAGAGAGAGTAGAGGATATAGAGCCTGACTTGTCGTCAGCTCATGTGAAATTCCGTTTTGCCTCTATTGTGCAATCGGTGACATCTATAATTAAGTGCTCGTCTATCCTATGAGCTGCTCCGACATAAATAAACGAGGTGGGGAAGGGGCTGATAGGAGTAGATGGGATGACCTTGTTTATTAACATTACACAAGTGAAACTCTTCTCTTCCTTTCTCTATATAAGAGAGATGAAGCTGAGAATGACTAGGTATAATGCTAGCGGTGTAGATACTGATATTTATAGAGGGACTATAATAACTTTATATCAGTAAACCGAGATTATGCAGCTTTTTGCATTTTATGATGATATTGACCCAGTCTTAGGCTGCTAAGGAAGGTATGAGTAGAACATTTTTTATTTAGATAAAAAGTGCTGATTTTTGTTTCTTTTCCACTTTAGATAGATAGGAGTGCACGTGTCGGATTACTTTCATTGTCGTTGCAGCTTCCGCTTAAATTGAGAACTGTTTACACAAGGAAGCGTACTTTGGAGTGGAGAGGTAATTACACAAATTAAAGAACAATTTTTTACTCTAACGAGTTAAAAATTTTTAAATAAAGCTTATTTATTTAAAAAAAATAATGCTTATTCGTATAACGAAAGCGGACGTAAAGTGAGTAATTATTGTAAAATTATTAATATCAATATAAACTTCACAACTAATTTTTTTTTAATTTAATATCTTCTTTTTTAAGCTGTATTTATAAAGAATTTTAAGAAATCGTGTTTAAAAGAATTGGTATTACTGTAATAAATGTAATTCTTAATTAAATTGTAGAACTTCAATATAACGATATTTATAATTTTTTTTTCGTGAACTGCGTAACAGAAATCGATATTTCTGTTTTTAGGGCAGGGAAAATTTGCCACCGATTAATATGCGTTTATAAAATTTAAAATATTGCACGGAAAATACTTTACAGCGAAATCGATAAAGTGGGCGTTTATAAACGTGTTGACGTTTGGTGTTGATATTCCCCCAAGCCAACGGCGACGCGAATCTATATTTCATTTCTTCTATAAAATGTGCAACGTGCTTCTGACACGTACATTTAGAATTCGAATTCAATAGTGTAATGGTTTTCCAGCCGAATACAAATTATTTCTCGCCATATACATCTGTGAATAATAGAAAAAAATGATGCGAATGATTTTTCTCTAAATACCAATTCACACTGATTCTAATATCATCAAAATCCGCAAAGCCAAGCTTTTATAACAATACGGCTGTATTTCCCGAAAAAGCATTTTCGAAACGCCATATTCCTTTTCGCTTTCACGACGCTATCCCGTCGAGTTTACAACATGTTGTAAATTTAATATTTTCTTCAAATTCTCGTGACTTTTCATTTCCGGAATTCCATACATCGCTTTATCCACGACTAAAATCTCGTTTTTATCTACAAAAAAATCTCGCGAATTTCATCTTATCTTAATTCGTAGTCTCATAACTTTTTCTCGTGTACCACCGACGGTGCTCTCGATAAGGAGTTCGTTTTTCAAATTATAGCTACTTATTTTCTCCTACTTTCTTGCGATTTTTCGTTTTACTACCCTTTCTCGCGCAATCTCGCCATACGCGTCCAGAAGGCTCTCGCCTGTGTAACCAATCTCGAGCCGGGGCAAGTACAGTTCCGTTGGAATTAACCGCTGCAGTTTTTCTTCAAACGGCGGCCCACACGATAGAAGCGCAAACAGACTCATTACGAGGCGACAACTCGTTGGGCAAGCTACAAACGCGCATCGCACGGAGACCGTGCGAAGTTGAATAATTACCGTAGACACCAAGGCTCTCTCTCTCGCAATTCTGAGCTGAGCGGGTGCGTCTTCTTCCGTATACGGTATAATTAGATAGGGTCCGAGCAAAATTATTTAGTTTGCTCTCGTCCGTTTCTGAGCCGCTGTAGGGGTGCGAGAGCGCGCGAGAGAGCTTCCCTGGATTATACGTGTGTGTGTGTGTGTGTGAGTGTGTGCGTGAGAGAGCGGACGTAATTGAATCGATATAGCGAGAAGTCGACTACTCTCCAAGCGGACGGGGAGAGAGGAAGCTGTTGGCCGACTAGTCGTTTTCTTTTCGTATCAATATTGGCAGAGGGATTTACCCCTGTTGTTTAATGAATCGTGATGCGTAGCGTTGCTTTGATGTGGGGATTGTTGACGGGGCTGTCGATAAACGGGCCGAAACGAGCTTGCGAGTGTGGGGCGATGTGTATAACTGTGCGTTTATCCTTATTTTTCGTTATGCGCGCTCCCGCATTATATCGGAGCATATAATGTTCAATCGACGGCTTATGCATCCGTGCGATCGAATTTCTTGAATGAGTCAGGAATTATCGATTTGAATTGAGAGGTCGATTCGTCGGAGAGGTGAAGCGGCAGTGCAGTACGGAAAGTAACGTATAATCAGTATACGCGTGAAATGTGTGGAGATATGAGAAGTATTTTGCCAACGTTTTATCGAAGAGACGATTAAGAGTCGAATGAAACAATTTGAAAAATTTTGCTAAAAATTTTATAGAATACTGTAGAGAAAGAAAGACAATAGTTCATGTTCTGTTGCATTCGTATTTACTTGGAAAACGTGCGATTATGCACAAAAAAAAAATTCGCTCGTGAAATATGGCTCTCTCGTGGCTTGGCTCTAAAAAAATATGACGCATAGCAAAAGCTGATTCTGACTAGTACGACATTTTCAGTACTCGTGATACTATCTCCCGACTCTTGTGCTAAACACACTTTTTAAAGCTACTTCAGTTTTAAAATGTTTTTTCAGAATGCAAATTTCCTTATAAAATTTGAAGTTAAGGCACGTACAGCCTTTAGAAACTCGTCTTGCATAAACGTTTTGAAACAAAAAATTGTGATTTTTGAAAACTATTTAAGATATACATATATGTATATCGAATACAATATGTATGTAAATAAGTAATACTTATTAATCATAAAATTTTGTCCTTCAAAAATTTTTATTCCGCACAATAATTTCGAATCTTACAACATTCAATATTTTTCAGAAATAATCGTCCTAATTAAACCCAAAGCGAAAAGTGATGGTCCTAATGAGTTTATATACATTCAAGTAGCTCAAGGCTAATCGACTGCACGATTCATCGTTGAATGTGCAATAAGAGTCGAAAAAATCCCTGGCCGCAGGGAGAAAAAGAATTTCGTTTACGCTTCGGTGGGCCTCAAGAGCCGCGGACACAAAGAAAAATGGTTGAGCGTTCAGACGGAAGGCGAAAGCTAGACTGCGCGTCGGGAAGAAGATCCGTCGAAAGTGAAACGAATGACCTGACTTACTGCTGAGTAAAAGTTTCCCCTGCAAGAAAAATCAGCATAAATATTGCGGACTAGAAAATAATGCTCCCCATAAATCTTTGCCACTCAGTCGCCATAACGTGTACTTATGTATATTTATGTCTTACGCATAATTCTTCGACTCTATACCCGAGTTGAGCGAAAAGGAGTAAATTTTTAAAATCAATTTTTCAGTGAATTTTAAATGCTATGTAACAGCAGGTCTGCTACTTTCTGAAGCATTTCGAAAGTAATTTCCACATTTTTCGAAAACACGTTAATACGTATACAATTGTGCAGATGCAGAAAAACAATAACAATGTGTTGATTAAATATTCTACTACTCAATACAATTGATACCAAAAGTATCGGACCCACACCATGTCTGTTTAACAAAAGTGAAAGACATCGAACGAATCGAATATCCAAACTGAAAACAACATATTTGTCAATACCTTGATTTCGTGATGTCAGTCCAAGCTCAAGAATATTTGTTAATTGTCAATATGGTATTGATGCTAAAGTCACGAGGTTACACTCATATACCCGATTTCTGCAATAGATATCTATTTAAAAATCTATTAAAAAGTGTGCATACACGATCGGTATTGTGTAACGTATCGTCGAGTAAAATTTTTTATAGATATGTACGCACATCACATTTATATTTTTGCATTTATATTTCTTATCGTATTGTATGTTTTGTGTACTGGATAAATTTTTTAAAGTAAAAAATGTACCGCCAATTTATACAACCCTTGCATAAAAACCGTTATTGTCGCGCGGTTGACGATAAATTTCAAACAATTGATTATCCGCTTAACTTTTCAAACGTTGCCTGGTTACAGGTTTTATCGCTGCACCATCCCCTCGACATTGCATCGCCAATGTCCGGGGTTTTCATTGCTTCGACTATTCGAACAACATAGTTCACTCAGAAAGTATATACATAAATACGATCCTATGCGATCCTCATTTATAATTCACTTACATACGTATGCTTTTGCTACTGCCTTTACAAAAAAGCAGTTGGTCGCAAAATATTGAAACAAAAACAAAAATGTTTAGAGGAAAATTCCGTTCTCTTTGTGACATACGCGCTCCTGTATAAATTATATATCGACGCAGACAAAAGAAATTTTCTGGAATTAAATCCGAACTTTCCGTGCGATCGACCCTCACTCATTTTCCCTTTGCACGTCCTATTCAGCGCGAAGCCCTCCTTTTTTGTTTATTTCTCAAACTTTCTCTTTCTTTCGCCCTATTTTCCTCATTGATGCATTTTTCTCTTTGCATAATTCATCAAACGTTGCAGCTCAGCAGGATGCACGGAACAAAAAAAACACTGTGTACGTCGCAAACAAGAGGGAGATAGAGAGAAAGAGGGAGAGTAAGCGAGAAAGAGAACGGCGTCATAACATCCGGGTGAAGGAGTCGATATTTCAATACCCTCGCGAATACAGCGAAACGTGAACTCGTTTCCCGATCTAACGATGCGTCGTATGCAACAAACTCGAGGACAGGGTTGTTTGACGAGTTTCAGTTCGCCGTAATAATGCGCGCGATGCGAAATTTAGAAATCCTTGCAATCGATACGTAATCCGGTCTCGCGTGTTGCGTACACAATATACCGAGCGCGGTTCAAACATCGGTTCTCCGCGACTCGATGAGCATTTTTCGCTCAGTTTGAATTGCAAATCGACGTTATATAACGTCGCGTCGTGCGCGGCTAAATTTCGCGGGCCGCGAGAATTGCCGGGACTGTTTGTCACGGGGCGACACAAAGCGCGCTTGTGTGCGTTATAATTGGGAAACGTGCTTTCGTTTGCTCCTACAATTAGCTGTGAATTACTAATGAGCGATAGGAGGAAAACCGGGGGATTGAAACTATCCATTGAAAAGTTTGGGTTTTGAGGGGTTATGAACATTAATGGAGGGTTGGGGGGAAGAGGGTCATAAGAACGACGTTGCTACGCGCATTTATTTTCGGCAGAAGATGTAGTATGAGTGGTATTTAATTACTGTAATTGCAGCAGATACTTAAGTTAATTGAATTTTTTCCAGCGTTTGTATGCGTTACGTTTTTATGCGTATGCAAATATCGTTACAGAAATAATGTTAAATGTTGAAGTGTGCAGATGTCCCACGGAAATAATTGTGAAAGTAGTTCTATGGATTTAATTTTTCGTGAAAGAAAACAGCAAAATTCCAGCGCTTAAAATAATTGCGTAGTGATTTTTCTCCCCAAACAAGTAACATACTGAGCTTCTTTTACGCGTTGTGTATCAAGCGTCTTGAGTTGCTATACGGGCTTAATCTTCTGTGAGAAAAAAGAACTAGAAGAAACCTCCGCGACAAAGTAATCTTTCGCTTCGAAGTGACGTAACAGATTTACTTTGTCGCTCGTAAAACCTGCAGCAGATTCCTCGAAAAAATCTGTCACGGCCAGAAACAGCACATTAGAAAGAAGCTTGGAAAATGCAATTAATTCAAAGTGGATTACTTCGATTTCGTTATTGATTGCGAGCAATCTATTCGTCGAGAGATTTTATTCCGATCAGACAAAAAAAAGAAGACAACGACATTCGAACGCATCATTCCCCTTACACTATCGTCTCGAGCATATCGATGAAGTATTCCCCTCTTTGCGCAATAAATAATCATTAAAAAGCGTATCCCCGCGCCAAAATCGATAGCGATCTTTCCATCCGATCGCGCGCGTACACGTAATATCTCTCGCGCTCGAAGCCCTCGGGAACGTTTTGTTTCTCGCTAATCTTTTCCTCGCTGTATGATGCATTTCTGACACTTCATCCTGTGGCTGAAAGAGGGAAACGGAGAAAAAGGAGAAGCGAGAGCGAGAGCACGATTCAAGACTCACGCTCAGCATCGGGGACATCACACACTCGTCTGTCGTCTCTCTGACATTCCATTCGGCGCAGCAGCAGACACCCTCCTTTTATCACCAGGAATATATATATAGCACACTCACCTGCTCATCTGCCACGAGGCGTAGAGGCACGGGGTAATGAGGGCAGGCAGAAAGGCCACCCAGATGAAGAGTACATACGTCATGTCGATGTGAGAGGCGTTGGCGTACGTCTCCTGGAACGCCGATCTCGCTAATCTGAAAGCAAACGACGGAGAAAGTGAGAGAGAGAGAGAGAGAGACAGAGAGATAAAGTACATAGGGGGACGGGGGGGGGGTGGGGTGCTCGCTTTGTCATTGTTTGACTTATTCTCGTTTTTTGCGAGCGCGCGTGTTGTGCAAATGGATCGGGACGCGCGGCGCGGACGACGACGAGGACGACGCGACAAAAAGGGGATATCGCTCGATCGTGACTCGGAGCTTTCTTCGCTTATCGACGCGGAACGAAGCATTTTGGGGGGGCGGCTTTGTATCGAGTTTATACGAACAGAGCGAAGACATTCGATTTTATTTATTCTCGGCCAATTTTGTTTGCGCGCGCATGCTTCTTGTCGGCGAAAACATATAAGAGTCTCTCTCGTCTCGGATTAAACTCCCGCTCGAATTTACGAGTTTGCGCTTTTATCAGGGGATTTTTTTTCGCTGCGGGTTATTTTAAATTGGTGCGCGGCCCAAGGGGCTTGCTGCCTCGAATTGCGAAGCGCTGCAGTAAGGAATGCAAAACGCGCTGTGTTTTGCCCGTAAGGCACGATCGCCGCTCGTACAACTCGCGCCCATTCGATGATCTGATAACAATGCAACGAGCTCGTTTTAATGTTAAAATTTGTTTTTGTGATATGGCTTGACTTGACTGCAAAACATTTTCCAGTAGCGATGAAAATAATAAGTTTTAGTTATTATTTGAGATGACTTTTCTGTATTAAACTTGGTTTGACTCTTCAAGACGATTTGTTCTCCAAAAATTGGGGAGAAATGGCAATTTAAACTTTTTCGAACGATGTAACGCACGGTACTCCCGCGTCGTGACAAAAAATGTATTGTGTATTTTATGAACGAGGCAGTTGTTACATGGAACAAAATTGCATATAGCTCGTCCGAACGCGCGTATAAAAATCGCGCGGGGGGGAAAAACGTTGTTACACGCTCTCATCTTCCAATTTTCATTGTCATTTTCACATTCACGTCTATATCGGTTACGAGGACAATACATTTTTCATCAAATACCAATAACCGCGCTCTCGCGACTGATCAACATGCATATTTATTCGAAGAGCTAAGAACGCTTTTATAAATACATCTCTCGCAATAACGATTTTCATCGCCATGCATTTTTCATCGGCGTTGCGCTCACTCTTACGCTGATTTGTACTGCGGATAAAGCGTGTGTTGCCGAACAGTTGAGCCAAGGCGTTGAAGTGGAAGGCTCGTATACAAGTGCGCCGAGTATCAACGCGGAGCTTTAGTTACCGGCGATTGATAACAATAAAAACTTAAGCTCCTTCCTTACAGCCGAAAGCAATGCGCCGACGCGGCACTAAGTGCATCCCGAGGTGTATAAAGAGAGCCGTTCCATCCGCGTCAGTGTCTGCCATTATTCGCCCCTGGAATATAGCCACTAAATCGCTGCTTAAGTTTTAGTGCGCGCATTGCTTGCGCGAAGAAGATACATAGATTCTACGGAGCAAAAGAGGGGCTCGTGGAAAGTTGGAGACGAGCTGGGTCTTTGTTATAATGCTTTCTGCAGGCATTTCTTAATATTTATTGTACTAAGTGAATATTCTGATATTACGGAGATTGCTCGAAATATTGCTGCTTTTCGTAAAGTTTCGAAAAGTTTTGAGATTACAAATACATACATAATACTAAATGGTGAAGCTTTGCATTTGTGTTTTCAACTTCCGCTTGTGTAACTATGCGACTTCGATCATATATTGGCTATTTTATAATTTAACATGTACCATCTGAAATTATATTTGCATAAAGTTTTTACGCTTATTTAAAAAAGAAATTGCATTGCGAAGAGCGAAAAAGTCTTTGATTGTAAATTTATTTTCATTACTTTTTTGCAAGCATTTTAATTGTCTTTTTAGAACTTTGATGATATCGCACACGTTGAAAGTCAATCTGTGAGCTGTTTCAGGCTGTTTTGAATACCTTTGGGTAAGCAGTGTGAAAGCTTCAAAAGTTCGTATTCCACCGCATAAACTATGTAAATCTATTTTGCTTGCCTGTGTAACTAAAAAGTAGATATGACGCATTCAAAAAGTTTCCCCGTAAACGCAAATAATGCAGAGACCGAATAAGACTGAAATATTTAACCGGTAGAAATCAATTGAACGTCAGGTCATGCCCAGCTCTTTGCAAATCGATAAACGTCAATTACAACCTTCTATATAGTTCGTGTATAATTAATCAACTATTAGGATTAACTGTAGGATTAAACGAGACTCTTCACTTCACCTGCACACTCACTGTCCTCTAAAAACTTTGTATTGTTTCTCTCCTTATTCTATCCGCATTTTACAACATCTCCAGAGATTTATGCAGTTACATTTATCTTTTTTTCTGGATTGGAACCAACTTTTCGCCTTAAATTACCCAGCCTTTAAAAGTCCCCAGATCAAAAGAGTTTCATATAAAAATCAAAGCAAAAATTCCACTGACTTAAGCCGAAGCAAGTCGAGGGTGTATAAGCCATTCCCGACTCCTCATCGCTCACAAAGACGTCTTAAGAGTATTTTTGACGCGTCACGTAGTGGATTTCGAAAAAAGCGCCGCTCGAGGGCGTCGATTTTTCGCGGCAGCTACAGTGCGGAGTCTCTCTCTCCCTCTCTCTCCCTCTCTGTATGTGCATGTGTGTGTGTCTACAAGCTGCTGACTCGCGAGTATAAGCCCGCGTATGTGCCCGGAATTTCGCGTTCCCTCTAAATCAACCATCCCGCATCGGTATAAATAACGTCTCTGCGCTCCTCGGAATATCTCTCTAACCTATCTTGTGCCTTTTTTCTCTCTCCTTTCCGGTTATACGAAAAAGAGAGAGAGTGAGAAGAATTTTTTATTCGGAGCAAAATGATGTCTCTGTCGAAAAAAAGCGGGCGGTGATGGGGGGGGGGGGGGGAGCGCACGAGTAGAGTAGAGCTTCAAGCACAACTCGCACGGGGTATTTATCAACGAGTGCAAAATCCGCAGTTTTCTTTTCAGAGTCCACATATGAGTATATCCAGGAAATTTTGGAAACAACTCGGACGGAAACGTTGTAAAAAATTTTCTTGAAGCTCGCGTGCACGGAAAATCTTAGGGTATATTATTTTCCGGAGCAAAAACGACTCGAAAAACGAGAAATAATTAAGAAACAAGAATTCATAGATTTTTTTCTCGAAAACTATGGACTTTTAAAAATATTTCATTACAGGAAAAATATCTTAAAATTCATCAAAGAATGCTCTTAAATTTTTTCAGATTTTTTACGACATTTTCCGAACTTTTGATTTTTTTGGATTTTTGAAAAAACAGAAATTGTACCAGATCAATCTGAAAAAATTTTAGGGCAGTCTTTCATAAATTTTAAGATATTTTCGAGAAAAAAATCTATGAATTCTCTTTTTGTTAATTATTTCTCGTTTTTTTCGTTAGTTTTTGCTCCGGAAAAAATATACCTTATAAGATTTTCCGTGCACGCGAGCTTTTTCTCTTTCAGAATGACCTAAGGAATGAGAAAAAACAGGTCTGGTAGGTGTGCCTTCAAGAAAATTTTTTGCAACTTTTCCGTCCGAGTTGTTTCCGAAATTTCCTGGATATACTCATATACGCGCGCAGAAAGCGAGTGGATTCAGCTTTTCGCGACCTAAGCTCTCACTATAGTTTTTATCTATGTTATGTATCGCATGGCTCGTAATGGGCAGTACTGCAGTGCATGTCCTGTCCTTTCGCGAGAGACTCATGGGGGAAGCAGAACGAGTCTGGCCGGGATTGTGCAGAGAGATGCACATTTTCAGATCATCCTTAGCCGTGAAAGCTCTCGCTTGTAATTTTCGCTTGCGCGCAACACACTTTTTGGTTTTATTCCGCCCTCGCACTGCATAACATGCGCATAATGCAATCAGAGGGACAGACTAGATGTGGAATATTCAAATTTTTTGATTACGTAATTCAGTTTTCAAGATTTTCCTCGGCGAAATCGTGGATTGCTACGGATCCACGGATAATGACGTCATCGATTACATGCAAGATAATACGCTTTACGTGGCCTCATTCCCAAGTAGGTTTCCGGTTATAACTAAGTTTCAATAGGATTGGTTATGCTCGGAGAGGATGATATAGTTATTATATGAGACATTCGCATGTACAGTGCTTCGATTCTATACCATTTCAGTAACAGTAAATTCTACTTCAAAGTTACAAAATTCGAAAGTTAGTCACTTTTGTCCGGCATAGAAAGAAAAATAAAGTTAGGAAAGCTTTTAAAAGTTTGCAACATGTATAACTATACATTTTCTTTTTTCCGTCTTAGAGATGTATTAAAGTTATATATAAAGCTATATATGCGTGTATTGATCGGTTAACTCACGGTATATACCATTTTTTTTTGTGTACAGCGCATTCTGTTGAAAGCGCACGGATTATTGAAGAAAAGATTCGAAAATGTCTTGGTACGCAATTCGAAAGGTAAGAAAAATGTTTAAGTCTGGGTAAGCCCGCGGAATTGAAAAGTAGAAGGAAATTAAGCTTTGCGGTATCGGCTGCTCGCTAATGGAACATTTCGACAGCTTGGAGGGATACAATCAAGTTCTTAAATATTCCATTATTTTTCTTATGTTTATTAATGAGAATTCATTCATAATTCGATCATCAGCAACGATTTATTTTTCACGATTATCTGAAATATACTTGGTAGATATATCTTACCTCAAAACCATTAGGGGGCACAAACATACTGCATAAGCCGTTACCATGAAGATGAGATATTTCTGCGTCCGTTTTTCCTTTTGCACGTCGATTTCGGCGTCGTCAAGGTCGTAGGACGTGGATATATTTGAAAGTGGAGCCGTGGCACTTGTACCGACGCTTTCGCTTCCTCGCTTTTTATGAATTGATAGTCTGCACAGAAGAAAAAGTAAGAATACGATTTAATGTGATACATAGTAACTTTCCTAAAAAATTAATTAATACTTCAGAAAGATAGTTGAAGTTTGTCTTTTATTAAGAGTAATATTGTTTCATTATGCAGGTATGTTTCACTGATTTGCACTTCAATGCACATACTTGTTATGAAGGGAATTCAAAGAAAAACAACTGCCTCGACTTCTGCGAAATTGCTTTTACATAACTCGGTTTTTTTCTTTATACTTTCATTATTCGCATACGCTAACAAACTAACAGCGTCGTGCATTAGACCTTAGTTTGATCATCAAGTAGCATCGGGCTTTTCAATAATTAACAAGCTTTTAAGAGCCTCCATGCATGCCTGGAAAATATCGAGGTCAATAAGCATTCGCTATATCCTTTTTGGGTCGATCTAAACTACTCACTACATTCTGAAAACGCTATATTTTTTTCAATAATTTATCAAGTTATTCGTAGGTTATTTTGAGCCGTTTTTTCCTTGCAAAATGGAAGATCGTTAATGTACTTAAAATCTAATTCGAGAAAAGCGTAAACATGTTTTATCGGACAGTGCAGTCTGAGTAAAATAAGCTAATTGCTTTCGTCGGTACTTCCGGATTATTTACTTCATTCTGAAATTGGTTATGACAACAAGTAATGTTTCTTGGAAAAATACGAGATTAATTAGTTTGTATGGTGCAGCGCAATTTACCGTCTTGACAATCAAAAGTTAGCTGAAGCAAGAAAACTTAAGTGGTTGTCCATTATGGAAGAAGCCACTCGGCGTATCGGTTTCCATTATTGCGACTCTTGATAAAGACGGAGGAACGAGACATTGAGACAAGCGAAAGATAAAGTGGAAAGAAGGCTGGATTGAAATGAAAATTTCTGTTTTCAATGGGAAAACACGAGGCATTCAACCGATACCTCCCGTAAAAAGAAATAAAAAGATCAGGAGAGATGGGAGAAGCACCTTGAGTGCGCGCGAAAATCATTCAATACGCAAAACACTAAAAAAGATCTTTGCAAATTTTCGAGCGGCTCTGGCTGTTTGCCTTTAAATCCTCGCGAAGTTCACGGGTGGGGGATAAACCCCCCCAGTTACTGCGTGAAAACGAATCTTTCTTTTCGCTTCCATCCACCAGCATCACAGTCGCTACCCCCTATATTTGCGGCTCTCTCTCTCTCTCTCTCTCTCTCTCTCTCTCTCTCTCTCTCTCTCTCTCCCCTGTCTTTCTTTCTTATTTTTCATACTTCTTCGTGTATTTCGAGGTAAAGATATTCACGTTCGCAGAGACGCTCAATGTTATTAACGATGTGCTCATAACAGCTGACCCAGACTAAACTTCCTCGTGTACGCAAAGGAATGCATACCCTCCTCCCCCCGTTCCCAGCCCCCTCGATATTGTCGCATGGAATTGTAATGTGGTGTGCTGTACTTTGAAGCAAGATGAAATAGCTGTACGCTTATATACCATGACAGATTTTAATCTAGACGCTAGTTTAATTTCCTCTTTAACAGAAGTAATTTATAATCGCGAAAAAAATGACGGTATTTAAGCATAGCCTCCCGTTTAGCTAGACCATCGTTGAGACGCCTTGGGGATTTGATGCTTTTGCTCATTGTTGTTTGAGTCAGCTTGGCATGTCTCCTTCGAGCGGAATATACGCCCCAGTTTTATTGCACCTCGTAAAGACAGACGAAGCCGTAACGAACTTTTATTGAGTTATCAGGCAGAAAGGAGCGTTTCTCAAATGTTTAGTTCGTGCCTGAAAAATACGTATGTACTTTGCTGTTTGCATTGGGCAATGCTGCGGATTTGGATTTCTGCGGTGAAAATCACGAGAGCAGAAATGCCAAGTGCATCACATCGTGTATTTCAAGAATTTTTCAGAGAAACTTTTGATCGAAAATTGAACTGCAAAAGTGTACATTACTGCTACTATTCGTTTAAACTTTCCCAGAATCGTTTTTTATTCGATATTAAAAATTTTCGTAGCGGATACTGTGTGGATACGGAAAACAGAGTTATGCTTTGATATGCAGTATTAAGAGTATAATATTCGTGGCACCGTGAGTAAAGTGCAGGAAAGAGAAAATTTCATCTCGCCACAAGTGCATGGGCTTGTAACGATGTTTGCAGACAAATAGAATTTTATATTGCAATATATGTAATAAAAATGTATGGAAAAATTGTTACGAGAGCATGTTATATGTAGTATATGGTGCATAAAAATAAATATTTTCACAATAACTGTTTACTTTTTTGTACGTATTTTCAAATCACTCACTATCATATACATTCAGAGTTATTGATATTTACGATTGTATGTAAATTACAATAAATAATCGAGAATTTATTAAACGTCTGCTATTTTTACTGCAACCTTAAATTAATTAACATACGTCATGCTTTGTTACCAACTTTCATATTCAAAGAATTTCCCGGATTCATATATGAGCTTATATTCACATTTATATATGATTCTGTAATCAAACTTTCAAGAATAATTTATTCGAAACGCTAAATAATACAATGTTTAAATAATTCATGTTCAGCCATCTTTACATATTTCTGCAACAAGTTGTTGGGAGTTTGTAAAGACTTCTACAATAAATTTGAATTTTCGACAATTTAAAACTTGAGGGATTTGAAAAATTCAATTAAAAATTTAAATTTTGAGCAAAATGTAAACTAAATAAGTACAGTGAATGAATAAGTTAATTTTCTAGTAACTAGCAATATAAAATTGAATTGTAAATTGTCTTGAAAATTTGTCTTCCGTTATTATATAACAATTCATTATTTTACAAAGATTTAAGTTTATACTTTCATATCTTTGTAAAAAAACTTGAAACGTTGTCCTTTTTGTACTTCTTCAGATTTTTTCTTTCACATAATTATTATTCCAGTTCTAAGCGATATTAATGTTACTTCAGTAGTTATAAGCAGTTATATTAATTTTTTCATCTGCTATTACAGCGAGAAATTTGATTTTCGAATTCCCTCAAGGGCAGGATCGATTTTCCAGTATCCGAAGCGCAACTGTTTGCAGTAATTACTTACGAAATTTCGTTGCTGGCGTTGCTCCCCTGTCTCGAGTAGGATGTAGAATCCTTGGCCCGTGACTCGAAGACTGCCACCGCCAATGGACCCTCCTGCCGCTGCAGTTCTTGGCCGGATTTTACGTAGATGTACGCCGTTATCGTCAGCGGCGCTATGTATCTGCATAGGCGAAATAGGTATACGGGAATATGCAGATTAACGATTCAGCTTACGCTCGAGAAACGATGAGATTAAGCTCCTTCGAGAAAGCAGTAAAATACACTGACGTATACAGAACATCTTGGTTCTTCCAGGGGAAATGAATAAACAAGAAGTTTTCTGTAGAGATTACTTGTTACTTATTTGTGCACGTATATTTTACCTGGCAGGGAATTTACTGGTTGAAAGTCTATACAGTTCCTAGAACTGTTCGAAAGGGTGTATTTTTCAATTAAAAAAACGTAGATTTTCTTATTCAACTTATTTGTACAATGCAATATTAACCGATTGGAATTCATTCGCATGAGTTTGTTCAAATTCCTTGTTAGTAATATAATTTTTATATTGGACTTGTATTGAAATTTCTGTGAACTCGTCGGTGGTTTTTTATTTTTGCATTTCTAGGACTTTCGATATTCTATTATAAACTGAACCATACGTATTATTCACAGAATCGCATTCATGCTAATATGCAATCTTATTCGAAAAATTCGATACGAAACTGGCTCCAATCTCAGTTTGACATACAATCGGGTTACCTATACATACATATATACATGAGATTGCTGATCTGGGAGACGCTTATGAAAATTCTTGAGAACGAAAATAGTCATAAAGAAATATGTGAGTATGATGTACTGTAATTGGTGCATACATAACGTGGAAAGGGGACTTTCGCGGGAAAAAGTTCTTTCTTAACTGAAGCTCCAGTATACATAGCATCAGCAGCGGCAATTTCGCAGGTTGTAAGATATTTTTATTGCCGCATATCCGAATCACGAAGGAAACTGTGCATGTTGCAAAAAGTTAAGAGGAAAACTCTAGTCTGGGAAATTTAAATACTGAGCTGGGCTTTGTGTTTGCTTTAAAAAGCTTTGAGTTTGAGGAAAGATTTCTCGCAGCATTGTCGTAACAACAATACCGTAGTATACAACAAATCGTATAAAAAGAAGATATTCGAAAATATTTGTACAAACAATAAAGGATGATTCATTGCTTTTACAATTAACGAGAGAAAATTGTTCATTATTTTATTTGACATGCTTCGGTGAATGGTTTCTCTTCAATCTCCCTTTACATCATTTTATTTATTAGGACAATTTGAAAGCAAATTTTTTAATGAAAATTTTAAAAGTAATTCTTGACAAGTTTTGAAATAAACTGGTTAAAAATAATTATGTGAAAAAACTTACGTTCCAATAAACAGGCTTCGAATATATTCTTGTATATCATCTGCTAAATTGGTCATACATATTTGAACGCGATGAATATGTTTACCTTGTTCAGCATGGTCCAAACTCTAAAAAATAATATTGAAACTGTTATGATATTGACCAGTTCAACTGCAATTACTACTAACATGATTATTGCTATGTCGTTGTTTTTGCTAGTATATTGCAAGTGTTGGGATTGTTGTTTATTTCGTGTGTTCATTTTACTTTGCCGCTAAATTTGTGTATAGTAATATATGTGTGTAGTTATTTACAGTGATTTTAAAATTATATAGCTCTAAATAAATGCATCTTGTTAGCTTGTTAATTACTAAATTCATAGAAGTTATTATGTATGGAACACAAGGCAATTTCCATACATTACATTTAATAAAAATTAGATAGAGCGTAAATTTGTTTAGTTGAAGTTGGACTCAATTAGTGCTGCGGAGATCAAAAAGTTAAGAAAGAAATTAAAATGCAATTTTTATGAAGAAGATGTTAATTTTAATTTTTGCCGCGCTGGTACTTTTAGGCAAAATAATTACGAGCAATGCTAATTTAAGATTTACTCTCTTCTAACTGTAACGTATGTATATTTTATATCCTCGGTCATCATGACCTCTCAAATTCTAAAATATCACTAACATAAACGACAATATATTTAAACATTTATGATGTATATATTTTTACATATGTTTAGAAAATTAAAAACGTATTATTTACCGGTAGTTCTAAGTAAGTAGCATAAATTGGATGTGGTAAGGCAATGCAGACAGCAAAAAACCACGTACCCAGAGCACAGACAAACCCTGGAATTCGAGGTTTCCTTGGATCACTTAGCATCCTATATCTGTCAATAGCTATCAATAGATATGTCATCGTTGTAACGTGTATTGGAATATCCTGTGCAAAAGAACAAATGAATATTTCATTAATTATTTCAAAAATCAATGCTCGTACATAATAAATATTTGTATAATTTACGTAATTATTATCCAGATATATTACTTGCAATCATTCAATTTCCTTAATTTGCTGAATACGATTTGATCAAATAAACATTAAAATATCAATATCTATACATACTGTTATTTCAAAGAATATTTTGTTCCAAGAAGCTATAGAATTGTCATACATACTAAGCGGTCTTTGATTTTGTTTTTATTATTAAAGAGTATACTTTTCTGCTATACATATTTTCTACATTTAAAATGTTGACATATTTTCCTTTCAGTATAATTTATTGAAAATCTTTTCTTATAATGGATTTAAATACAAAGAAAAGAATGTATACTATTGATCAAATTTTTCAGTTTAGTTGTCTTTCCTATTGAGCATTTACACGTGCATACCGTAGATTTGAATACAGGTGACTGCATATGTTCGCGTTTTCTAGACAATACCGAAATACAGACAAAGCTGTAGCGTTCGCGAGTACAATTGGCACGATCCTGTACGTGCTCTGTCAAGCACGAATTTTCGCGATTCCTAGTCTTCATTTATATTTAAAGTATTTGTAAGAAGACCGAATCAAAAAAAGTTATCAATATATAAAACTGCTTATAATATTTTTTCATGTATTGAAAATAAAAAATTTTAATACCTTGTAAATATTTTAGTCAAAATCCGTACCTATGCTACCTAGAAGAGATCAATAGACTCAATAATAATTTTAAAATCACAATATGGATAAATTCATAGATTGAATTATATTGTCAAGAAAAAGCGATACTCATTAGATTGAAATGTTGTAAATAGTCATAGGAAAAATTATTCCTTAAACTATTTTTTCCTATATGCACTGACAAAAATCTCAAAATTTAGTAAATTTTTCCTTATTAGTCTTCTGCATATCCTATGATACCCTTATACATTTTTACCCAATAATTCTGACGATTTTGAAAAATTAAATAGTTTTATTAGACATTTATTATAGGTCCATTTTTAAAAACCCAAGATCCTTCCTTGTATTATAATGCTTTTAACATATAATTGTAGCCTAGAAGATAAAACGTTGTGTTTGTTACGTCAAAGATTTTTCTAAGAAATGCAATCACATCGTTATACACTTGGTTGCTGTTCACGTGTATATAAGTGTTTATATAAATTTTCTGTGATTTCAAAATAATGCTTTGGATGCAAACTAATTTTCCAAAAAAATCATTTAAATCGTTATAGCTTCCAATTTATTTCTACGATTTATATAAAACGATCAAATTAATTTCTATACACAATAGTTTCAAATATTTATTAGATATTTCAAATAAAATTTTAGTGCTCACATCCGATGAATATTATTTATTGGAAGTGACGACAGTGTATACAATCAATAGGCATTGTTGTCGTATATTTTGACTTTAAACGAGGTTTTATTTTCCACGAGGCAAAAACAATTCGCATCGCAAATAAATGTTTCTAAAGGAAGAATTTTCTGAAGGGTACGGGGCTGCGTATTATAGCAATAATTATTGTGCAAATAAAAATCTAAAAAATATCTTTTTAAAAACAAAATTATATTTTCTGAGTAATATGATCATCATTCTTAAATTGTAAGTATCGAATGCTACAAGGTCTATAAAATATGAATGAGTACGCAGTTACCCCAAACTTGGGCGTAGTTCCAAATCTTTCTCTAGGTCTACTGCGTCCATTTACCAAACAATTCTAATATAAAGTTTTAACACATGCCCTTGGCTTCGTTTTCAGAAAAGCCAATTCAGAGAACTGTAAATTCTCTAGACTGCCGTCTCTGATATTGTAATCTCCATACTTCGCACCCCACTAATGTGTTTTTCCATTTTTTCTTTGCAGAACAATTGTGAACAGGGAATAATTTTAAGAGAATTTAATTATGTGAGAGCATTACACCTTTATCAAAATAAATGCTTATAAAAATTTTCAAATATCATATTAGTATTAATACTACGTGCAGTAAGTTACTTATATTTACTTTAATTTAATTTTTTAATGTATCTGTATTCGGAAGTTTGCTTATAATTAAATTAAATAAAAAATTAATCAAACTGAAAAAATGATTTCAATTAATAGTCAAAGTAATTCTGGTATTTGTACGGGGGCGCCGGGGGAAACGACGCATAGCACATCGAATAAGAGCTGTATTTGTTTTCGGACTTGGGAACCGTCGGTAATTCATTCATATTCAAAGGACTTTTCCGCGCACAATATAAATAAATCATCGAAAGTTCATGAAACAACGGGCGAAAAGCGAAAACGTTGAAATTGCGCAGTAGGCATCGCCAGGATCGATGGCTTTTCTTCCGCGCGCGAGAATCAATCAAATTCGAGGCGATAAAAATAATGCTCGCGCGCTCGCGTCGCTGTTGAGCAAGAGCATTAGTATTCATTAAAATCAGAAAGAAATATTCCAAGATATTACGCGTATCGTTTTTCACGACCTACTTCAAATTATCGTTCCATTATTCGAAGCCACGTTGGCCGCGTTATTACCACCATGTCATCTCCCTGACGAGCCTTCACATCCACTCGCGCGTCAATTCTCCCCTCCTCCCTCCTGCCCCCCTCCCTTCTTCCCACCGTCATTATTACTAACCTGTAGCATCGGCAGAAAGTAGCACATAAACTGGCCGAAGATCCAGTGACGCATAAGCAGTACGGCCAGGGTGAACGGCATGACGAATAGCACGTGTATGACATTGGCAATGACGACGTTGACGAGAAAGACGCAGGTGGTATCCTTGTAAGCGTCGTACTTGATTATGTGGAAGACCATGGCGCAATTCGCCACGGTGCTCGAGACGATCAGCAGCGAGTAGACGAAGACGAAGAGCAGATACGAGTCGGCGAAGTACTTCTTCACTTGGGGCTGCGACAGGTCCTCCGTGCCGTTCTCCGTTTTCAGAACTCGCAGTACGTCGAGCAGCTGCTCGTACGGTATTTCCGTCGACTCGTGCGAGTTCAGCTGCATCTTGGTAAGCGCAGGATTGCCAGGAGAGAGCGAGAAAGAGAGAGAGAGAGAGAGAGAGAGAGAGAGAGAGAGGGAGTGGAAAGAAGGAGCCGACGTACGCGCGACAGGGTTAAATCTTCCTAGAGGTGAGTCATCGTCGAGGTGTCCAGACCCGACGGCGAGTTCGATCGAGTAGTGTGCGCAAAAATTATTCGGACGCACGTATGCTCGTTTCTTGCCCCGGATGATGCGGAGCGAGCTGTCGACGTTGCGCAAATACTCGTTAGTTTCGAGTGTTTACATCGAACATCCTCTAAATGCCGGGGGGGGGGGGAGAAGAAGCCGCTATCGATTATATGATTTTCTATAATCTAGTCATCCCCGTTGCTGTTGCCGTCACCGTCGTTATCGCCGTCGCCGTCGTTGTCGTCGTCGTCGTAGTCGTCGTCGTCGGGAGCAGCACTACCGGCGTCGGCTGATTACACCGCATCGACGCATGACTCGTCATCCGTCTGACCAAATCTCGGTCTCCTCCACTTGTTAGCCACCGGCGCGGCGCCGAAGCAATTATACGTTGCCCTCGTCTGCGTGAGCACAGCTTGGGGTACTTCGACCGCTAGTTAATGCTTGGGCTACGCCGCTCTCTCTCTCCTTTTTTTCGTCGTTATTTTCTTTTTCTGCACTGAGCCTGATTGCGGCCTGAGAGGGAGAGAGAGAGAGAGAGAGAGCGAGCGCGCGCAGTCCGATTCCGCGAACTCCTTTTATTTCAGGCTGAGCTTGTCCTCTTCATTTTTGCTTTCGCTCGCGGCGCCTTGGCAATT